>JANAVB010042951.1:0-25020 GCA_029216955.1 Iris pallida
CAGCCCAAGCTAATTCCACGCTGACCCATCCAGTTCCCCCTCGGCCCAAAGGCCCGACCCCCTCATCGTTGTTAATAACAGAACTCGAATGTGTATATCCGAACGCGTGGAGAAGCAATCGAGAAGCAAAACTAAACCCTAATCTCGCAACGCCACCTCCTCCCAGGCGACCTTGTCCGACCCGTACGGCGTCGCAGCCACCGCCCGCGGCGGCAGGGGGCCACGCGCGCACGGGTTGAGTGCATATGCACGGATGAAATGACAACAGCAATAGACAGGAGGCCGATTTCTCGACGATCGTTCTCTCTCGAAGATCGATCGTTTTGCATGCCGTTTGTTGAGGTACGACTACAACACAACCGTCTTCAAACCCCAGTAGTTAGATTTCGAAATAGTCGTGCAACCGACCAAAGAAATCGACACAAAGTCGACATAAAACCACTGTCGTATTGACAGATTTGGGTTGGCATATACCCCTATTTGAAGGCCGTTCCCGATCAAACTATTAAGAATTTTAGGAATCAATTTGAAGAGCCTTTTAGACAACCTATACGAGATTGAAACCCCATTTTTACTCTCAGTTATAACTGTTTAAATAGCAAAATAATTATTTGTGAAAATGAAGAAAAAATACGAAAATCAGTTTTCCAAAAACTAGAAAACTCATCCACACACAACGTGCGTCCCGTCAAACCGGACGACGTGGTCGCGAAACCGAAAGCATCGAAAGCTGCGTAATGGTTTCGTGGTCGTGTGGACTTGACAGAATTCAATTGGTCGCGTGTGCGCGACGAATTTGATCCGTATCCGTCAAAATTCCCGTATCGGCCTCTGTGCAAATTTCTTAATTACTTCATGCACGTTCGTCAGATCGAGACGAAACTTGTGCCAACAGGACCATATCATTTTTCTGGTCATGTATGCCAAGTTTGGTCCGATTCTGAGATAGTTGATAAAATTGTCGTTTCGCGGGCCCCACGTCCGACTCAACGGGTTATTTTGTGCACGGTCCGCCGGAATCCAACTTTGGACATACGGTTGGGTTTGTATCAGAAAAATCGGATCTGTAGACATATAGTTTGACGACTTTAGAGACCATTGACTCTGGCACACTTTTTGGTACAAAGCGGGTCCAACGGCGGACACCATTTTTGCCCAAAATTATTATTTTGCTCCTGTGTCCAGAATTGGACTTAAGAACAGGCAATCCTAGCTAATTTGACTAATCTGGAAATGTTGGTAACATTTATTTCAGCTTTCGAAGACAGTTGTGATGACTTGGACTTTCTGACTTGATTTTTGGTGATACATTGTTGGTTCTCCGTGCAACCTCCAGGCAAGTATACCTTGCCGATCATATACAGTATTTACGTGGTTTCTCTTTCCTTATTGTAGTCCTTTTTATATGTCACATGATTCCATATTATGATTGATGCGTCCTTGATTACTTTACTTGTTCTAGATTACGTGCACGATAAGATGTTTGACATTGCTAAGATTGGTCTCTTTGCGTCTATAACTGTCCTTGAACATTGTCGACTGGGAGTATCTTGCATTGTACTACAGTTGAGACATGTTATAGCTTGGAGTATCTTACATGTACTATGACCTATAGCCGATTCTTCTACCTTGATATCACTTGATTGACTTGACTTGAGACATGCCATAGATTGGGAGTATCTTTATATGTACTACGACCTATGCATATATTGATTGATTGATTGACTGACTTACGACACTATAAATTGGAAGTATCTTGTATTGTACTACGATTTATAGGAGTCTACTTGACTTTGTATCCTTTAGGAGAGGAGATCGATATTAGAATTGGCTATCTTGATTGGGATTATCTTGCATTGTATTACAGTCAAAATCTACTATAGATTGGGAGTATCTTGTATTGTACTACAAGCTATAGGTTAATCGATTGATTGGTAGCCAAGTAGTATTACATTTCCTCATGACTCGTCGTCCTTAGATGTTTTTCTTGCAGTGTCCTTATCCTCCACATCTGTTATTTACTATCAATTAGATATTTTATGTATTGCTAGTCCGCTAAGGACCTGATGATCTCTTCAGGTAGCTGATTGCACGGAGTTAGTTAGCTGAGCATGTGGTAGCTGGCTTCATCTGCATGATTCAAGTATTTTGCTAGTGTTAGTTGATTTACTATCTTCTCGTGCTTTTATGATATATCCCGCTTATCACCATAGTTTTATAAACTCATATCATTCATAGGTCTAATCGGACAATATGCTAATGGACTGCAGACCATGACCCATAATTGTTTATTCTTGTTTTATTTGATTCTTATAGATTGAGATATAGTTTAGATTGATATGATACCATGACCTTGACAATTATACGTAGAGTCGGGCTGGAGTCTGCTCGATACGTAGCTGGCTTGCCCACGAACTCACGTCCAAAAAACTGGGTGCAGGTCGTGACAAAATGACTACTAAATCGAAAGCAATCAGAAAGTGCACTTGCCTCAGGTCCTTAGTTGGTGAAACCAAAAATACCATATCACTCAATGAGCCACAATCAATCAACACATGCAAAAGTCTCCAATGCTGAAATAAACAGTATCAACATTCTCAGAATAGTCAAATTAGCTTGGATTGCCTGTCCTTAAGTCCAATTCTGGACACCAGCGACAAAACGGTAATTTCGAACAAAAACGATGTCCACCGTTGGACCCGCTTTGCACCAAAAAGCATGCCAGAGTCAATAATCTCTAAAGTCATCAGACTACATGTCTACAGGTCTGATTTTCTGATACGAACCCAACCGTATGTCCAGAGTTGGATTCCGGCAGGTCGTGCACAAAATCGAACGTTGAGTCGGACCGTGGAGCCCGCGAAACAGCGTTCCGATTCGACTGTCTCAGAATTGGACCAAACTTGGCATACAGGACCAGAAAAATGATACGGTCCTGTTGGCGCAAGTTTTGTCTCGATCTGACGAGCGTGCACAAAGTAATTAGAAAATTTGCACGAGACCGATACGGTGAATTTCGACGGATACGCATCAAATTCGTCGCACACACGCGACCATTCGAATTCCGTCAAAGCCCACAGGACCACGAAATCGTTACATTGCTTTTGATGCCTATGATGCGCGACCACGTCGGCCGATTTGGCGGGACGCACGTCGTGTGGATGAATTTCTAATTTTTCTAACTGTTTTCAAAGTGATTTTTGCTCAAATTCGAAAACTGATTCTATGCGTATAATGCATAAAATTTGAAACTACAAAAAGAGTCATGATCTCCTATATGTTGTCTAAAGTACTGTTCAAATAGTTTCTCAAAACTGTTGATCGTTCGACAGGAAATAGCCTTCTAACTCGGGTGTCGGGACTATCATATATGTCCTATTTTGACAGGATTTGTTCGAGTTTGGGTCGATATAAACCTAGATTTAACAACATTTTCGTGAATCTAATTATGGGGATACGAAGTTGCATGTTTGGGTACGTACTGGAAGAATCGATTTGAGAAATTATCCACTGTGCGCGAAGAACTCTCGCGACGAAGTGGCACCTCTGTTGCGGCTTGTTGTTGCTGCTCCTGCACTGGCGGCGCTCTGGCCGGCCGCCGGTGCTGGACAGGCACGCGCGACGACGCCTGGTCATCGGGGTGGGGCTTGCATTAGGGTTCTAGGGTTTTCTTTCCTTTCCTCGGGTATAAGTACATGTATTCGCTCGGTTGTGTAAACCGAACCTGAAGGCAGAGATCGGGTTTGGGGCTCCCTACTTGGGGGCCGAACGGGAAGTGAGGTTTCTTGCTGGCCCGGGTGGGCTTAAGAAAACTAAGCTGTGGGCTTAGTTGCCTGGCTCGGATTGAAAGAAAAAAAATAGTTTTATTCTTTCTTTTTTTTTCATTTTTTTCTTTCTTTTCTATTTCTATTCATATCATAAATATATATAAACCTATATATTTAATATACATTTATATATAATATCTATACATTTAATATACGTTTATTATATTACACAAACATACACATATATTAATATATATTTATTCATACACGTATATTTATATACACTTGTATATATACATGCACATATATACTTCTATACTACACATTTATACATATATAATATAATAACTATATATATATATATATATCATATATATAATATATATATATATATATATTAGATATATATATATATATATATATATATTTTTTTTTTTTTATATATTATATATATATATATATATATGTATATATATATATATATATATATATATTAAACATTTATCAGACCAAAATAATATAACTAATATAATAATAATATTAAATATAATAACCTCAATAATATTGATAATAAAATAATAATATAAAATCCAATAAATCATAATAGTGTATATATACCATCATGTGCGGTCTAATAATCCCAAAACGTACAATGACCTATTTTATATCAATTATTACGAATATCAATTATTAATAACATTTAATATTTAATTAAAAATACTTAGAAAATATTTAAGACGGAATACGACACCATCATACCCAAAATATATCAACACGAATGTTATTGGACGTCCCGCATGACTACATGGGCTTGGGCTTGGTACGGGTCTAGTCCGGGCCGGTTTGGTACAACCGGGTCTCCTAACATTAAATAATATTAAATATAAATAATTAAACTATTTATAATGATCATGTCACAACTTAGCCTGGTTTTCCTAGTTAGGGCATCACTATGGCTTGGCCTTCCATGGCATGGCTAATACACTAGTCAAAGCACGTCACTACACTATACGTGCCATGATTTCTAATCACCTTGTACTCAATTCCTAACAATTACTAAAATCATCTACCATAATAATAAACTAAATAATTATTTATAATAATCTAAAATCACCAATTAAATATAATAAATAAAATAAAATATTTTAAAATCTTCGGGAAGGGGAGCTACATGTATGCTTGGCCAATTGGACAAATTCCTATATATAAATGTGTCTCTAAATGAGCTCAATAGGATATTAATTTATATTGTCACATTTTTGTTGGAATGTGGGAATGGAGAAGTGTATCCATGTGACGTGAAGCCTTTTTTATCATAACTATGTCATATGTATCAATTATTGCTTGAGTAGTTATAATTGGTATATGTGTGTGTGTGTGTATGTGTGTGTGTGTGTGTGTGTGTGTGTGTTGTATATTTGCATATATGTATAGTGAATATTTACATATATACATGGATATATTAGGTAAGCGTATCATAGGAATATAGGTGTGTTGCAATTCAATTATACATGTATACATGTAGATGAGTGTACTTGTGCAACAGTGTAGGTATAAATTGGTGTAGTAGGCAAGGACATGGATGCCGTTGCGCTTGGCAATAGTCTAGGACAGATTGCCTTTGTCATGTGTATATGTGTGATGGTTTGTGCAGTGTACCAGGGAGGGGGAGTCCAGTGTAGGTGTCTATGTTCTGTGCTTTTCCCTACAACAGTTAGGGAAAATTCCTTGCTGTTGTGTGCAGGGGATTGTGTGTGTCACCTAGTAAGCAGTTAGAGGAATATTGTCGGAGTAAGTGCGTAATCAGTAAATAGTGAGTACATATGTAGGAATAGACAATGAGAAGGGATCTATGGGCGGTCTTAGGATACTAGTGTATGAGAGTGTAGTGTTAGTTGTGTGTGAGCCTCCTGTTTATATCATCTATGTGAATGAGAGTCCAGTGTGTGCAGTGAGTAGTAGGGTGAGTGCAGAGATCAATTGTCTGATAGTGTTCCTATGTAGGGACCAAACCAGAGTGTGAGTGCAGCCTATGTGTGTACACATGTAGTAGAATAGGATTTCTTGTGTGCTGTGCAACAGGGGAAAAATTGATATCGAGTATCAGAGTTTAGGTTTGAAGGAACCATGTTCCAATGTGAAATACGTGTGTGTATTAGTGAGAAGAGGTTTCCTTTGTACCAGTTTATATGTGTGTCATTAGTGCATATATATTTGTGGAGTGTACAGCAGGTAGATATCTGAGAGTGGTTGTTGTGTTAGATATTTGTGTAGCAGGGGGATAGTTAATAACAGTAGGCAAAGAACTAAAGTGTGTGTGTGTTTGACAGTAGAAATTACATATACATAACAGTAGGAAATGTGTGTATCAGAGTTCGAAGGATCTGTGCATACCTAGTGATTATATGGTAGTTCCTTCATGTGTGTGTACATATGCTAGAAGGGTAATGCCAGGTTAGACTATGCTCGTGTGTGTGTGTGTGTGTTGTGTTCTGTGCAGGAATTTACGTGTGCATAGATTACCACATAGCAGTAGCAGCAGCTCTTTGATGTATAGGAACAAGTTGTGCTCAATTAGAAACATCCATGCTATTATGTGAGCCATGTCTGTGTGCCCCATGTGCCCAGTTTTGTGCACGGGCAATAGCCTTATCATATAACAGCAGGTATACAGAGTAGAAGTGGACAATAGCTTGGGGTATTGTAGTAGCCACTGCTACTGCATATAGCAGCAGTTACATCAGGACCAATGTGTGTGTGAATGTCTAGTGTGGCTGGACTTGTGCTTGTGTGATAACCTGTGCACAGATATATACACAAACAATTGTGCACATGTGTGTGTATTCCAACCAGTATAGTGTAGTGACAATTGTCAGTGTGTGTGCAAATCTTCACTGCACATATATGTGTAGGAATATAACGTAGTGTGTGTAAGGGTAGGGAGTAGGTGATGTTATGCCCATTGGGTAATGGTGTGAATGTGTATCACAGATGTGTCTGTGTGTAGTGGTACATCTTTAGGTAGGATTAAGTATCAACAGTAGTGAATTGGGGCATTTGACATGTGTGTAGCTATATGGGTAATGCATAAGGGTAATGATATATATATATATATATATATATATATATATATATATATATATATATATATATATATATATATATATATATATACACGAATGGGGAGACCTTCAGTCGGCCCTAGGTTCCCTCTCCCCGCCCCTTTCCTTGGGTGGTGGGCGGGGTCGATCTTCGTCTCCATCTCCGGCGGGTCGGCCAGATGGCCGCGGAGCCCCCTCCCTTTCTTTGGTGGTCCCCCCTTGATCGCCACCCCCGCGGGTCTTTCGTGGACGCCCCCTCCGCCCTAGCGTGGATCTTCTCCTCCCTCGCCGTCATCAGCCAGCAGGGCGGCCGATGCTCCCCTCGCCAACGTCGTCGCCCGCGTTCTCGTCGTCGACGGCGACCGCCCGCTCTCCCGGCTGGCCCCCCACCCCTCCCTGGCTCCTTCGATCCTAGGTCCTCCGCCGCGACCTCGTGCCGCTCCGCCCGTCGTGCCGCCTACGCTCGCCGACGTCCTCCCGGTGCCGCCACCTCCCCCCGCGGTTGAGGTCATCCGCTCGCTCCCCCCGCAGCCCGGCCCTCCCCCTCCGGCTCTCCCCCTCCGGCTAGGTCCGGCCTCGCCTTTCGGTGCCCCTCCTCAGCCTCCGCCGGGTCCCCCCCCTCGGGAGTCGCTCCACCCTCATGGGCTCGAGTGGCATCGGCCCTCCTCCTTGGCGCCGGCTGGTCGCCGCTTTTTCTTCCCGCCGTCGCCGTCCTCTTCTTCGGACGTGGCTCCCCACGCCTCGGTCTCTCCTCCTCCCCCGGAGTTCGACGCCCCCGCGGTGACCCCCTGTCGGCTCCTGCCGCTTGGGCCTTCCCCGCCCTCCAGCTCTCGTCGACGTCCTTCCTCTCGGCGCGGTGGCCCAACTCGGCGTCTTCCTCCCTCTGCCCTCCGGCAGCGCTTCCCGGCGGCCTTGTGCTGGCCCCCCCTCTCCGTTTCCCCCCAGGCACCGGAGCTCTCGCCGGCACTGTTGTCGGTGGCCGCCCCCTCTCTCCCTCCCAACCTATCCACCCCCCTCCGGCGCTCTCTCCGCCTCCGGCCGGAGGGACCTCCCCCTCCCGGCTGGTAGCTGTCGCCCCAGTTCGTCGTGCCGGCGGTCCCCCTCCGCCCGGAGGACCAGCAGTCGCGCCCCGGCTCTTTCTCCCTCCTCTCCGCTCCAGTCTTCGGAGTCCGGTCGCTCCTCGGTTTGCGCTCGACCGGTAGCTCCCCTCCTCCTTGGCCGGACCCCCGTCGTTGCCCCACCGCCGGCGTGGCCGTTCGTCCCCCTCGCGAGGGCCGCCCTCCCTCCCTTTCTCTTCGCCAGGCGGCCGCCCGCGACCCCCTCTCGGTGGTTGTGTCCCCCCGATCGCCGCTACTGCTCCTTTTCGTTGGTCGTGTCCCCTCCGCCGCTCCCCCGAGCCTCCGCTCCTTCCTCCCGCCTACCTTCCCCCGCCCTCCCTCCCTCCCCTCCCGACTGCGCATTCCCGTGCCGGTCCTCCACCGGTCCCGCCCGCTCCTAGCACCACGCAAGGGTGGGGGGCCCGAGACGCCCTCGTGAGGCAGGCCCACCCACCACCCACCACATGGGTTGCATGCCAGCTCACCGCTCCGGATTACGCGCCCTTGGGCGCCGTGTCTGGGGTCTCGGGCAGTGTGCCCCTGCCCCACCTGCTATATTGGACTGAGTGCCCTCCATGATTTTGAATTTCAAAATTCTGCATAATTTCGATATTGACTTTTCAACCCTTTTGTAATTTCCGACTTTGCATACCAGGTCCATTTTGTGTGTTTGGGACCATGGTAACTGTATTGCTCGTTTAGAGCCTCTTATCTTTTCTAATGAAATTGCTATTTCCTTAAAAAAAATTAAAAAAAATAAAATAAAAATAATATATATATATATATATATATATATATATATATATATATATATATATATATATATATATATATATATATATATTGTATTGATATATATATATTGTATTGATATTGATATATATATATATATTGTATTGATATTGATATATATCCGTGCAATTGTTATATAGATAAGGGTATGAGTATAGGCTTGTAGGCTATTGGTACCAAAGGTATGTTAGTATATCATGGTAAGGATATGGGTCTACCTATGACATGGGAAGATTAGCACATAGATATGTATATATAGTTCATAGGTACATGGCCATGGTTCAAGTAGAAAAGGACAATTCCCAAGCAAGGTAAATCATAGGATATGAGTATAGAGTATTGATATAAGGTAAGGTTTGGTAATGGGTAAAGGTCAACCTATAGGGCAACCAAGACCTAGAAAGCCATAGAGCCTAGAAATAGGCTAGATGTTCAGGTTTAATTTTAAATATTGATTCTGTTGATTGAATTAATACAGGTTCATTGGGCATCGACTTGGAAAATGGTTCGATCAAGTTTCAGCTTGGATTTCAGGCAAGTACATGCATTAATTTTCTTTTATTTTTTGATATTATCTCTATTTCATGATTTAGATATTCTTATCGTGTTCATGCCATTTTTGCTACACGTAATTTATGTTTTATGGATTATATTCATGATACTCATGATTTATCGTGTTTACTGTGATTCGTGCATCTTATATACCATGACTTGAATCCATAAATGCTAGTGTCGGACAAAGAAGTACCTCAGTAGACATGTGAACTACCCTATTTGTTCTTCGTGTCTAATGTGTGGATAGCAATCACATATCTCACGTGTGATTTGTTGTATCATGTGGATAGCAATCGCACATTCTCATGTGCGATTTATCTTATTATCCGAGCCATTCACATGTCGAACTTGGTATTTCAAAACACCTAGAAGTTAAGAATTTTTGACATAGTTCTTTATCTAGTTCATGTCATGTTTACCTGTTTCTTCTCATATTCACTGCTTTTGCATGTTTCCATTAAATTCCTAGTTTATCCTTACATGCTTACTTGATTACCACGTTCATATATTCTAACTCTTGTTATATAGTCACTATCATGTTATGTAATATCTATCAGTGTTTATACTTGCTCCAATCCTGACTGGATAACCATATTTTTAGGCGATGAGTTAGAGGCATGTTGTCCCACCTATTATGGACTGACAGATGATCTTGTTCCTGAGACTAATTCGGCACTTCTGGAGGATCGGGCAGTTGCTCAGATCGTGATTCCAGCAGATGATGTTTAGCACTAGACTGGTTTACATTTCACAGATTCTGATCCGGATTTGTCTCCGGGATTTAATACTTAGGATGAGTATATTATATTTAGGGATTTGGTGATTCTCTGGATTTTCTAGATTATGTCTTGACTCTGGATTATGATTTTATGCTTATCTTATAGATCTCATATTATTCCTATCGCTGGATTCATATTATTATGTTTGTGATGATCATACATTATTGTGTGGAATGAAATATTATTTTGAGTTTAGACAATTTTCTACTGTCGATGCTGTAGTGTAGGCTGATCGTACCCACGACTCATGTCCAATTTTCGGGTATGGATCGTGACAGGTACCCATAAGGATTTTTTTAATGAGGAACTATATTTCTAGCTAAACTTCATGAGCATAAGAAAAGAACTTCAACATCAAATGTGAATTTCAAACAAAGGGTCTGCACACAAATTCTTACAAGATACATGCATATTACAAGTTCAAAAAATCATAATAATACAACTACATTTTCAAACTACAAAACATAAAGAATTAGAGATGCAATATGATCCCTCTCTTCTTCTCCACAAACACTTACATGTACTAGCAAGCTCATGCTAACAAAACTCTTTATTCTCTGATCTCTTTTTCTCTCTTCCACCATCCAAAAGACGAAGTAAGAGCATTTATTCATTGCTCGACAACCAAAAGACGAAGAGAGAGCATTTATTCATTGCTCGACGTAATACTTCCAAATAATAAGACAGAAGTCACGATGATACTCTTATGTCGAGATCTACTTGTAGATCTTAGTGGTGCGATTCCGCCAGATATTCAGCATCCGGTATCTCATCAGCAGTGGCACAACATATACAGCTATTGTATCCGCGTCGGCATCATCGGTAGTAGCACCGGCCACGGCCGTCTGGGTAGACCATGTTAGTCCCAGGGTGTAATTTTTGATAAAAAAATAAGAAAATAAAACGATTGTAAAAACAATGTTTCTAGCAACACTTCAAAGAAGGTGCTTGACAGAGATCCTTGGAGGATTCTAGATAATGAAAATCTAAAAAAAATTTGTTATAGCAGCAAACGAGAGTAGTACTTCTAAAAAGAAGTATCCAATCGAATTGCTAGCAACAGCAGCGATAACAGGCGATAGATGGAAGAACAGCCTGCTGGGGTGAATGATCACCGTTGCTCAAATCTTAATTCACCCTACACGAATAGCTTCAAGGAACCAGCAAGTTCGACGGAGAACTTTGGAAAACTCCGCTCTTCTGACTCCTCGGATGGCAGCGGACTCCTGTGCAAAGTAACGCTGGTGCAACGCTTCTCTTCTCTCTCAAAATGTGTGGAAATTCGTAAAAAATTTTGAACGCTTATCTTATTCTTATCTGTATGCAATGTGAGAGAGAAAAGACCTTATATAGGCCTGTGCTGCAACTGCCCAGCTAGCAGAACGTTCGAGACGTAGAAAAATTTGCTCCGAATATGCTGTAACCGTTCAGATTATGCACAGACACGATCTGAGTCAACTTGCACACAGCGTGTGCCACTTGCGTCATCTGCGCAACTTGTGCACCGCATGCACCATGTGCACCTTGCACACCGCGTGACAGCACGCATAACACCACTTGCGCCACCTGTGCACTCTGTACAACCTGTGCCAACCGTGTACCAAAAGGCAGCACCCACTGGCGTGCCACTGGGCCGTGCAACTGGGTGCGCCTCTGGGCCGCATAACTGGGCATGCCACTTGGCTGCGTAACTGGGCACGCTACTTGGGCGTGCCAATTGGTCAGGCAGTACCCACTAGCGCGCCACTGGGCCGCGTAACTGGGCGAGCCTCTAGGCCACGTAACTGGGCGTACCACTTGGCTGCATAACTGGGCACGCCACTTGGGCGCGCCACTTAGCCGTGCCAATTGGTCAGCGCCAATTGGCCGCACCATCTGGCAGCACGATCGACTGCACAAGTGGCTCGCACAACAAGCACAACTTAAGCGCACTATGTATCTAGCGACAATGCTGACGTGTTAAGTGAAAAGTTTGCCAATAAAATACCACATTATGCCTCATGAGCCCAAGTCTGAGTTCGAAACCGAGTCGCTAAGCCCCTACGGGGCTTAGCTCCATTGGAAATTAATTTCCAAGAGCAAATAGCATGAATACTTCATTATTGATTTGGCTTTTTTTCCTACTAGAAAAATACCCTCACATGGCACACCCATGTGCACCTCTAAACCACTTGTGCATCTCAAAACAAGCATAGCTCTTATATAGAGATATATTTCTTTTGGCCTAGTCGATGTGGGACTAAAGTTTTTCAATGCAAAAGCCAAAATCCCAATAACCCCCGAAATATCTCTATATTTGTGTTTGAGTGTTCCCTATCATGCATTAGGAGAGATGTCGCTGATGACTTGAATCTTTCCGCATGGGTCAAACAACCGACTATAATACAAGAATGGACTAAGCCTTGAATTCTACACCATAGCTAAAATTCTTTCCACTCACATAATGTAGTTACATGTGCTTCTGGCTGCACATTACAGGCCCTGTGCCAGCTTGGTTTTAGTATATAATTTTTGGTGTCTAAAAGTTTACCTTCAAGAGACGGCCTGATATCTCTTTCCATACACTATAGGCGAGTTCTTTGTTAAAGAGACATGGCATGAAGAGCTTTGCGCTTCCCTTGCGGTGCTACATCGCTATGACATAGCCTAAAGCCAAGGCATTAACCCTACCGGGAACCTCATCGTAGTGTCATACTACTGTAGCATAAGGACACCGCCTCTTTGTAGTGCCGTACTATCCAGCGTGAAGCCTTAGGATCCCTTGCGGTATTACGTCGCAACGATATAGCTTGCAAAGCCGAGGCTTTACCCCTATCCAGGTACCACATCGTAGTGTCATGCCACTATAACATGAAGAACTCCTCCCCTTTGTATTGCTGACTACACCTCTCTTTAATTTCAACATACAGCATTAGGCTACCTGCCTATTTGCGGTGCTACGCCACTGTGACTTGGCTCGCAAAGCTGAGACATTACCCCTTTCGGGAACCTCATGGTAGAGTCACCCCACAGTAGCATGAAGTTTTACTCCTTGTAGTACTGCGCTACTATGCTTCCTGTAAAGTACCCCAGGCATTCACTCTGCCTGAGAACTCATTAAGGCGTTTAAGCCAACCTTTCCACAGGATCCGTTTTCCACATAAAATAACAATAGACAAAAGTAGTTGTAGGTCCGTAACCTCTCTATGCCCAATAGGACATGTACCTACCGTTCCTGATATTCTTTCGATTAATGGTCCTCCTTTGAACCAAAACCTAGATGCCTAGTAGAATTCTTTTTGAACTAATAGCATAAAACTTTATGGTAGGATTGTAATAATACAATATCAGAATACCTTCAAGCCCATTTTACTTGCTGTGTCATCGACCAGCTGGCGCTTGAGGCCCTTGGTGAACGGATCCGCCAGGTTTTCTTGACTCCGAATATCAATTCCTGCAATTATACATCTCTTGATAAGATCGTGTAATGCCCTGTGCTTCAATCGTACAGTCCTCTTCTTTTCGTTGAAGAGGTCATTTGATGCCACCGCCGTAGTCGCCTGGCTGTCGTAATATATCGATATTATCGATATTTGTGCCCCAACAACTGGAAGAACATACATGAGCTTTCGAAGCCATTCTGCTTCCTCCGCTGCTATATTAAGTACAAAGAACTCTGATTCCATGGATGAACGTGCGAGCATAGTCTGTTTCTTCGACTTCCACGATATTATAGCTCCATCCATTGTGAAAATGAATCTACCTGTGGACCTCTCGCTCTCCACCTCTGAGCACCAGCTTGCAGACTTTGTCTTTAAGACCCTTGACGATAAATCCCTCTGGCTGTTGCATGTAAATCTCTTCGATCAGTTCACCATTTAGAAAAGCTATTTTTACATCCATCTGAAGAACAGATGGCAACTCTAGAGGGGGGTGAATAGAGTTTATAGAGATAATATCCAATTAAAAATTCAACTCTATCACAAACAAAACTAATCAGAGTAAATACGAAATTTAAAGTGAAAAGAAAGAGAGCATACGCAAACACAGCCGATTTTAACCTGGTTTTCCTTGTGGAGGACTAGTCCAGGCCTGAGAACTCTAGCTCAGGATTAAATCCACTATTTGTGAAATAGTAGTATACAACCCGTGCTTTTTCTTCAGAAGAGCACATCAACTTCTTACAAAAGATCGCAGTGGCGATTGTTTGGAATTTTCCAAGCGACTTCTTCAACTCTTGCACAAGACTCCTAACTGAGAGATGCTGAGCACTCGAGACTTAGGATGCTTGTGGCTAGTAGATGGGAAGGGTATGGCTTATTTGAGCTTCAAGAGAGTAGAGAAGAGAAGATTGAATGGTTTGAAATGAAAGAATTCTTGGCCTTTTATAGGATTTTTGTAGGCAGAATTCGGCCAGAATTCAGGTAGAAAATTTCAAATATTTGGCCGTTGGACAACTTGCAACCAGCTAACCCTAAAATTTAGGTTGCTGATTTCTAGGGAACAGAGTTCGGCCCGAACTCTGTGTGGAGGCAGAGTTCGGCCCGAACTCTTTCTCCAGAGCACAGAATGGTTCTAAGGGACCAATGGGCTTATTTCTGGATGGTGGAGTTTATGGATTTTTGGGTAGGCTTTTGGTCAAGTCTCAAGAGCTCAGTATGACACAGTTTACAACCGTCTAGACTCAATAAAAGTATAAAATAAAGACTCATATATAACGGATTTGCAAAGACTGAGCTGTCGTCTGACTTGAGCTTGATGTAGACGCCGTGTGTCGTATTAAATTATTACAAGTATTATTTAGTCAATGTTATCGATATTTGGTTGACTGTGACTTTATGTCAACAATCTCCCCCATATTGATAATTGACAAAATAATAATTGTATATTCAATATTCATACCTGGACACAGTCAATGACAAAAGCATAGCTCCCCCATAATCGGTGCCAAGCTAAATAAGATAGCTCCCCCGTAAACAATGCGTTGAACTTGTTGGCCTGATAAGGAACATCTCCCAAAAGCACCAAAAGCACATATATACAAAAAAACGAATAAAAAGAATATACATGTCTCTCCCCCTTTTGGCATTTAGCAATATAAGCAAGTAATAATGGGCAAACACACCAAAAGAGAAGAAATGGCATATTAACGAACATAACGAGCAGAGAGTAATAGAACTACGATAATCATAAGAGTCATCACTCACAACTAGAACATAAAGAGTTTACGACAAACCAAGTACAGAAATCCAACTAAACAACTGAAAAACTGGAAAGCATAAAACATAAACTATGATCAGCAGCAGCATCATCAGGTAGTAGCCATCTCCATCATGGAGCACGAGAAGGCCCAGCGGTGTCGGAAGGATCAGTGAAGGAACGACTGGGGTCCACAAAAGCAGCATCTGGATCCAGGTAGCGCATGATCCAAGGATCGTCAATGCGATATCCCTCGCGACCGGGATCCCGCTCCATGGGAATGGGCATAGAAGGATGACGAGACATGGAATACCGAATATCGTACAGCGAGTTGGTAAGGGCACTCATCTGTAGGATAGTACGGTAGTCCAACTGAGTCCAGCGATCGTCCTCTAAGGTGAAGCAATCTCGGAGCATGGTCTGGATGGAGTCAAGGGTAGCAGGAGGAGGTGGCGCATCCTGTCCAAGTGGAGGGGCGTCGGGCTCCTCATCATCGGAATGCTCAGATGTGGCAGGAGAGGCTACGACTGCCTGAAGTCGTCGTGCCTTAGATAGGAAGGCAGGAGCAGGCAAGAAAGGACAATCATCAAGAGGTACATGGAACGCACGAAAGACCATAGGAAGATATAAGGCATAAACCAAGGCTCGTGGTTTCTTCCTACAGTTAATCATCCAGTCCATCATGGTACGTGGAAGATTAAAAGGAGCACAAAAGTGAAGATGATAAAGAGCGGATATTTCAAAATAGGTAATTTTATCGGTAGAACCCGCTTTGGGTAGAATGGTGTTGAAGATGATCCGATGAAGTTCATAGAAATATGGATTTAGATATTTAGCCATAAGCTTGCGAGGACGTGTGTTCGGAGTACACAAGTTGTCCTTGAAGCTTTCAAGGGAAGTTCCGTCAGGAAATCGGAACGACCGAACTTCAACAAGCTTTTCCCAAGAATTGGGCTCTTGAAGTTCAAGATATTCGGCCAAGTCAAAATCATCAAATGAGATATCAATACCCGCAACACGTGAATAGATGTGAGTATCATCATGAGTCAAGTTGCAGTAAAACATCTGTATGGAAATACGATATATGACCGAATTTGAGGTAACAAGTTGGTCAAGGCAAAGGTCATTAAAGAGTGCATTATATTGAGAAAAAATTGTGAAGTTTATGGGGTGTCCCACAAACACCGGACGTGTCCGAAAATCACTAAACCATTCATTGGATGCATCTAGTGATATAAAAAGTCGGTCGTCGTAAGTGTTTGGATCACGTGGACGTGAAGGGTTGAACAACGGATGAGGTGGTTGTTGTTGTTCAACGGGTTGCTCAACGGGAGGAGGAGCATTCGACAAGGACGCTCCCTCGGTCCGAATTCTCTTTCCACGGTTGAGCAAGCGAGGAGCCATAGCACAAAGTAGAGAAAAATTGAAATAGAGAAGAAGAGTAAGTTATACCTTAAATAAATGATGAACAG
This sequence comes from Iris pallida, assembly GCA_029216955.1. Taxonomy (NCBI): domain Eukaryota; kingdom Viridiplantae; phylum Streptophyta; class Magnoliopsida; order Asparagales; family Iridaceae; genus Iris; species Iris pallida. The sequence continues at coordinate 16,742 of JANAVB010042951.1, forward strand.
TGAAAGAGAATTGGAAAATAGCCCTTCTCCTTGAGTTTGGGAAAGAACGGAGCACTATAGAGAAGAAATTAGGGTTAGGGTTTTGAGAGAATAGTGGAGAAGAAGTGAAAAGGTGGTAAGAAAGAAGGAGGGGGAAGAGAAACCGAATATAAGGGAAGGGTTTCTCTTGGTCGGAGTGAATCAGGACCATTGGATCAAGTTGTGATCAACGGCTGAAACTGTCCCCGATTCTGGAACAGGGAGGCCGAACTCTGGTAAGGGCAGAGTTCGGCCCGAATTCTGGGTCCTTGTCCCAGAACTGAAATCAGGCTGAAAGGATGAAATATTGGTTAAGTATGGGAAACCAATATAAGTTATAAAGATAAATGATTAAGAGATTCAATAAATCAGATAGTAGAAGTAGAAGGATAGCAATATGAAATTGAAAAATAGCATACCAGCAGGTGATAAATCAAAATGTACCATATAATAAACAAGGAGTTATATCATAATTCAATATTTTGAATTTGCCATGGGTTAGCTGCAGGGGCCGGATCCCAGCTAGCGGTAGTCCTGAGGACTAGTGCACCGTGTCGCTTAGGCTTTTACGCCTTGTTGTCAGAAGGGCCCTTTCGGCTTGTACTCATAGCAAGTTCATCATAAGAGAATCACAATATAATCGATATTTACGCAGGTGTATTTTAATTTATGATGGCTTCATCTAAAATTCCAAGTTCACGACAAAGGAAATTGAAGCGCTCTTCGGATAATGGCTTTGTGAAGAAATCAGCTAACTGATGAACAGTGTCAATAAATTCTAAGTTAATCGTGCCATTTTGCTGATGATCACGCAAAAAGTGATGTCGAATTTCAATGTACTTTGTGCGTGAGTGACAAATAGGGTTCTTAGTCAAGTTTATAGCACTAGTGTTGTCACAAAATATAGGAATATGCATGAAAGATAAATTATAGTCTTCAAGGGTTTGCTTCATCCACAGAATTTGTGCACAACAACGCCCAGCTGCTATGTATTCAGCTTCTGTTGTGGATAGTGCAACAGAATTCTGCTTCTTGCTAAACCAAGAGACTAAAGCCTTTCCTAATAAATGACACGTACCGCTCGTACTTTTACGGTCGACCTTGCATCCAGTAAAATCAGCATCAGAGTAACCAATGAGGTTAAATGATGTTGACTTGGGATACCATAGGCCCACTATAACTGTACCCTTAAGGTATTTAAAGATACGCTTAACTGCGGTCATGTGTGATTCCTTAGGATTTGCTTGATATCTAGCACACAGGCAAATGCTTAAACATTATATCAGGGCGACTAGCAGTAAGATAGAGTAGATTGCCTATCATACCTCGATACTTACGTTGATCTACGGGTTTGCCGCTGTCATCTGGTTCAAGCTTGGTTGAAATAGCCATAGGAGTGCTGATTGGTTTGATGTTATCAAGGTCGAATTTCTTCAGCATGTCCTTTGTATACTTCGATTGACAGATGAAGATTCCATTTGACATTTGTTTGACTTGCAGCCCAAGAAAGTAGTTGAGCTCTCCCATCATGCTCATCTCAAACTCGGTCTGCATACACTTGGCAAAATCTTGACAGAGGGTTTCATCAGTAGAACCAAAAATAATATCATCTACATATATTTGAACTAAAAGAATAGTATCCTTCAAAGACTTTATAAAAAGTGTAGTATCAATTTTCCCTTTTGAAAAACCTTTCTCAAGCAAGAAGTTGCTTAGCCGTTCATACCAAGCTCTAGGGGCTTGTTTGAGGCCGTACAGCGCTTTCTTTAGCTTGAACACGTGGTCGGGAAATTTGTGATTTTCGAAACCAGGGGTTGTTTTATATAAACTTTCTCCTTAATAAAACCATTCAAGAAAGCACTTTTAACATCCATTTGAAATAATTTAAAATTTTAAAAATTTGCAAAAGCACAAAGCATCCGAATGGATTCTTATCTAGCAACAGGAGCATATGTCTCATCGTAGTCGATACCTTCCTCTTGGTTGTATCCTTGGGCTACTAGACGAGCTTTGTTGCGTGTGACTGAACCATCTTCATTCACTTTGTTTCTAAAAATCCATTTAGTACCAATAATCGAGTGATTAGCCGGTCTTGGAACGAGTTCCCATACTTGGCTCCTCTCGAATTGGTTGAGTTCCTCTTGCATAGCAGAAATCCAAAATTCATCATTAAAATCTTCTGAAATGTTTATAGGCTCAATTTGTGAAATAAAGGCAGTGCTAGCAATAGAGTCTCTTAATGATGATCTAGTAGTTACTCCTCGTGAAACCTCACCGATTACCAAATTTTTTGGATGTGATGGCTTGAAAGAGAATTTCTTAGGCAAGCTTTCCAGAGAATTTATTTCGGTTGTGGTGTTCATTGGAGTAGACGTTGATGGCTCAACATCATCATCAAGAGTAGCTGCTGCACTGTTATCTTCATCAAAAGTCACATTTGTAGACTCTTCCACAATTAAAGAGCGTTTGTTAAAAACTCTATATCCCTTACTCTTGGCAGCATAGCCTAGGAAAATACCATCGTCAGCTTTGGCATCGAATTTGCCTAAGTTGTCTTTGGTGTTAAGGATAAAGCATCTACAGCTAAAAACTCTAAAATAAGAAACATTTGGGGTTCTCCCAAACCAAAGCTCATAGGGTGTCTTTTTCGTAATAGGACGAATAAGTACCCTATTCAAAATGTGGCATGCTGTACTGACAGCTTTAGTCCAAAAGTATTTCGAAAGTAAAAACTTGTTCAACATGACTCTAGCCATATCGCCAAGAGTCCTATTCTTCCGCTCCACAACACCATTTTGTTGGGGAGTTCTTGGACAAGAAAACTCATGATCAAAACCATTGGAGTCACAAAACTTTCCAAAATCAGAATTTTCGAATTCGCCTCCATGATCACTTCGGATTCGAGTGATCATGTAGCCTTTTTCGTTTTGAACTTTCTTGACAAAAATCTTAAAAACTGAAATAGAATCACTTTTATAAGTAAGAAAGAAAACCCAAGTAAATCTTGAAAAGTCATCAACAATAACAAATGTATAGAATTTTCCACCAAGACTGGCTACTCTACTAGGGCCAAATAAATCCATATGGAGTAGTTGTAGGGGTCTAGTAGTGCTTACAGAGTTTGTGGAGTGAAAAGATGACTTGGTTGACTTATTCAACTCATATTCGGCACATACGGTGTCCTTTTTGAATGTGATGTCGGGCAAGCCTCTAACTAGCTTCTTGGTCGATAGCCTGGATATAGTATCCATGTTGGCATGACCAAGACGCTGGTGCCATAGTAACCGTTCATCTTTGTGAGCATATAGGCATCTACCTGCATGGTTAGTATCTATAGACAAATAGAAAATATAAATATTGTCCTCTCTTACCCCTTCAAAAGCAATGTCTCCTGTTGACCTATCATAAATAAGGCATTTGTTTTGTCCAAAGTTAATGTCATAGCCATGGTCAGCAAGACGACTTATGCTGAGCAAGTTATGCTTTAACTCAGTCACTAGGCAGACATCCTTTATTACGGGAGAGGGAGAATAACCAATAATACCATTACCTATAATATAACCTTTTAGGTTATTTCCGAAGGATACATATCCTTCTCTCTTCATCGATAGTGATGCAAAAAGATGTGCGTCTCCCGTCATATGCCGCGAGCATCCACTATCGAGAATCCACTTACTCTTAGTTGAGGAGGGAAGGTCCACCTACATCAAGAGTAGATGTGACCTTGGGTAGCCAAGTTCTTGAGGGTCCTGAAGAGTTAGCTTTTGGAAACCATACATATATCTTTTTATCTACTAATCTTCTAATTCTACATTGTGGTGAAATGTGTCAATGTAGACCACAATAAGTGCATGTAGCATTCCTATTTACATTAGGAGCATGCTGATGATGTCTATGTGGAGAGGCAAGGTGATATTGTTGATATGGCATGGTATGATGATGTTGTCTATATGGCATGGCATGATGATGTTGTCTATATGGCATGGTATGATGATGTTGTCTATATGGCATGACATGATGAGATTGTCTATATGGCATAGCATGATAAGATTGTCTATATGTGGAGTGATGTTGATTGTGTCTTTGTGCAACATGATGATGACTGTATCTATGTGTAGCATGATGTTTATGTGACATATGATGATTATTTCTACGTGCATGAGGTTTGTGAAAGTGTGTGTACATGTAAGCATGATTGTGAGCAGCATGAGTATGATGTGGTTGACTAGTATGAGTTGTGTCATGCTTTGTGTGTGTCTTATGTGATTGGGTTTGAGGTTGAGCAACCTGTTTTCCCAATTTAGTCTATAGTTTCTTAGAGACAGCTTACAATTCAGTGATCTTAGCATTCAAACCATGTAACTTAGTATTAGTAATCTTGTGTCTATTCTTTTCTTCTGCAAGCTCCGTATTGAGTGTTGTGATTTCTTGTGTTTGTTTCTCAATACGTGCCTCGGCATCATGTAAGCTTATTTTGAGCTTAGATACCTCATCAGTGACATCTGTGGGTGTAGTGTCTCTAATATTATCAAGTAATAGAGAAAGTCTTTGTATTTCAACTTCATGACTTTTGATTTTGTCCTTGGCTTGTTTTGTATTTACCAATGACCTTTTTATGGTCACTAAGTAAATCGGTGAAAGCATCGCCAAGTTCATCAAAAGTGAAGTCGTCAAGAGTTTCGTTTGATACCTTGTCGGATGTTGCCATTAGGCAAACATTAGCCGTGTCTTGAGGAGAGTTCTTTTCTTCCTCAGAGTCACTAGCTTCGCTTTCATGCCAAATGCTTGTGTTGGCATATTTCTTTGAAGAGGTCTTCTTGTATGGCTTCTCATAGCGGTTACTTTTCTTTGAGAATGGACAGTCTTTTTGGACATGTCCCGTCTTCTTGCAACCGTAGCAAGTAGGCTCTTCTTCTTCATCTTCTTGTGGTTCTTTCTTTTATCGGTTGAAGCGAAGGAATTTCTTGAAGTTGTGAACCATGAGGGCTTGATCATCGTCTTCTGAGTTGTCGTCATCCGTCTCTTCGGGTTCAGCTCTCCGCCGGTGAGCTTTGAGTGCGATCTCCTTAGCCTTAGGAGCAGGCTCTTCGAAGTCCTTGAGGTCAAGCTCATGAGTCATTAGCTTTTCCATCAAGGTCTCCATGGACATGGTTGTAAGATCGTTTCCTTCTATGATGGCTGTCACCTTAGGGTTCCAAATTTTTGGTAGCCCCCTAAGTAGCTTGCGAATCTTCTCGTAATTTGAATATTGCTTTCCAAGCGAGGACAGGGGGTTGATGATGTCGAGGAATCTTGTGAACATTTGCATGATCATCTCGTTTGGCTTCATCTTGAAAGCCTCGTATTCTTGAGTGAGATGGCTTATTTTTGATTCCTTGACTTGGGTGGTTCCTTCATGCGTCACTTCTAGAAGCTTCCATACTTCGTGGGATGTGGTGCATGTGGATACCCTGTTGAACTCATTCCTGTCTATAGCACAGAATAAAGCATTAATAGCTCTCGCGTCTAGACTTGCCTGTTTTTTCTCCTCATCAGAATATTTGTCATGTGATTTCTCAACGAGATCACCGTTGACAACTATCGTGGCGGGCTTTTTGTAACCGTCAGCGACGATAGTCCACAGGTCAAAGTCTAGAGACTTAAGATAAAAACTCATCCTTATTTTCCAATACGTGTAGTTAGTTCCATCAAATAGGGGAGGCCTATGAATGGACTTTCCTTCACCGTGATTGGAAATCAAGGATTGTGTGGTTGCCATGGATCAGCTCTAGGATGTAAGTCCTTATAAAGAGAACAGAGCTCTGATACCAATTGAAGAACAGATGGCAACTCTAGAGGGGGTGAATAGAGTTTATAGAGATAATATCCAATTAAAAATTCAACTCTATCACAAACAAAACTAATCAGAGTAAATGCGGAATTTAAAGTAAGAAGAAAGAGAGCATACGCAAACACAGCCGATTTTAACCTGGTTTCCCTCGTGGAGGACTAGTCCAGGCCTGAGAAGTCTAGCTCATGATTAAATCCACTATTTATGAAATAGTAGTATACAATCCGTGCCTTTTCTTCAGAAGAGCACGTCAACTTCTTACAAAAGATCACAGTGGCGATTGCTTGGAATTTTCCAAGCGACTTCTTCAACTCTTGCACAAGACTCCTAACTGAGAGATGCTGAGCACTCGAGACTTAGGATGCTTGTGGCTAGTAGATGGGAAGGGTATGGCTTATTTGAGCTTCAAGAAAGTAGAGAAGAGAAGATGGATGGTTTGAAATGAGAGAATTCTTGGCCTTTTTATAGGGTTTTTGTAGGCAAAATTCGGCCAGAATTCGGGTAGAAAATTTTAAATATTTGGCCGTTGGACAACTTGCAACCAGCTAACCCTAAAATTTAGGTTGCTGATTTTTAGGGGATAGAATTCGGCCCGAACTCTGTGTGGAGGCAAAGTTCGGCCCGAACTCTGTCTCCAGAGCACATAATGGTTCTAAGGGACCAATGGGCTTATTTCTGGATGGTGGGGTTTATGGAATTTTGGGTAGGCTTTTGGTCAAGTCTCAAGGGCTCAGCATGACACAGTTTACAACAGTCTAGACTCAATAAAGTATAAAATACAGACTCATATATAACTGATTTGCAAAGACTGAGCTGTCGTCTGACTTGAGCTTGATGTAGATGTCGTGTGTCGTATTGAATTATTACAAGTATTATTTAGTCAATGTTATCGATATTTGGTTGACTGTGACTTTGTGTCAACACCATCTAATGTATTACCATCTTATGTATCGCTGCGAGAACAATCAACATTCTGATGGTGGTCATCCGGGCTACTGGAGCATACGTGTCAAAGTAGTCGATCCCCTGCTTCTTATGTCATGACTCGCACCTAGTGTAAGGGCACGAAAAGTGGGTACGTCCAGCCTACGCCACAGTACCGGCGGTAGAACGCTGTCCTAGGTCCAATATCTAACACAATCTAGAATACACTCTGAATAGAAAAAACATAATAAGTAATCTCAATCAAAAACTAAGATGAAAAAGTTGATAAGATAATCTCAACAGAGAGTCACAAATATAAATAAGTCTCGGTACAAAGCTCCATAAATAATATTAATACAATCACAATATGTCAAAGACTAGGTAATAAAAAAATTCTAGACTAAGCTAATGGCAAGTCCTCAGCGACTACTGGATCCTGCTGAGGGTCCAGGTCACCTGTGTCAACTAGCCCTGCTCTATAGTAAGTATCGCAGCAATCCTCATCATCTAATATTTCAACAGGTCCAGTCAGGACAGGAACGAATACATATCTCTCACAGATCATAACATGAAAGGAAATATGAAACAAGCTATGGAATAATATACATGAACTGCTATGAAGAAATAGTAGAGAGACTGTAAAAAAGAAGAAGAACATGATATAGTGGAAATAGATATACATGATATAGATAAGAAAACTGAACTAACTACGTGATTAAAAGCACATGTTTGGTTATGTAAACAGGCTTAGGTTATATATGACTTAAATATAGTTTGGAGTTGTACATGAAAATGGTGTAGATCACATAACCAAATAAATAATCCCCCTACTCCAATCAGTACACAAGGATCTGTCCAGGTTATGTTATTGCACATGAAAGTTGTGTGACATATGGATAGCTAGTCACATGAACATTGGGTTATACATGAAGGCTCACATGATCATGAGTGTACATGAATGTCACATGAGTATACATGAAAAATACGAATACAGAGAGTAGACGATATACATGATAAAGTACATGAGCACAATATACCGATGTATCCGGGGATAATATCATGAAAGATCCATATAGTACTAATCCGTGATAACGTCGTGACAGCAACAAGTAAACTAGTCTATAACAAGTAAATAATCCAAGCAAGAATGAAACGGTCAGAGAATGTACTCGCCTGATAATCCAAACTGCTGATGAGAAAGTGTAACTGAACTGGAGTGATGTAATCCTATTTAAAACAACCACAAGTCACAACAAGGTCTAAAATATCATAAGGAATGACTACAATACAATTCTACATAATTCTAGGTCCTTCTAGGTCAAAGTCAACCCTTGGTCAACTCTGGTCAACTGTAAGTCAACTAGTCCGTTTACTAATTTTTAGGTCAAGCACAAGTTTCCAAGTCATTCTAAGTTCGTTTGAGTCGATTTGGATCAAGTTTGACCCAAGTGACTTTTTGTCAACTTGTCGGTCGACTCGGCCATTCTAGGCTCCTGGGAATCCTAAT
>JANAVB010042952.1:0-34373 GCA_029216955.1 Iris pallida
CAAGATGCAGTAAGATTACTCCACAGCCACAAGCCCTGCAGACCATCCAGGTTACCCAGGTCGAAATTAGGGGTTGAATTCAGGTGGGTACATCATCCAGGAAACGCATGTACCCTTAAGTAGCTTGAAGGGTGCAACACATGACAGTGTGCTGGAAATGTGCCCTACTCGACGGCAGGCTACAGATCCCAGGCGCACCCAGGTAACGGGATTGCCTGTAGCTGGGAAATCTCTTCATGACTAATGTGTTAATCTAGTTATTAACCTTAGTCCATTTCAAAGGTACTCCTGACCGTGGTACTCAGGAGCTCCCTCCCTAGACATGATGCAAGACAGGACTGGTTTATTTGTACAAGCACAATCGCCCACGGTTCCATATTATTATACAGGTCATGTCATGTCAGGTAGCCGTCGTAACAGCTTATCATATATCATGTCAGGTTTATCATGTCAAGTGTACTTGTCCGGAGTGCGCCACGACGGGCCACTATCAGGTCATGTCAGGTTTTCTTGTCAAGAGTGCACCACTACGGGTCACTATCAGGTCATGCCAGGTATCATTCTAAACATATTAAACAAATCCATGATTATCAAGTTCACGACAAAAGGCGTAAGGATATGAAATGGACGTAAAATATCAAATAAAATATCAATATTCAGGGCTATAGAAGAGCCATGCGGCTAAGTCACATGCGGTCAGGAAAGGGTAGACTCATGCGGCCTAATTAGAAGAGCGCATGCGGCCAGGGTCACTGGATCCCATGCGGCTAAGACAAGGGGGCGCATGCGGTCAGGAAGATAGGAAACTCATGCGGCTGGGGGAATGGGTCTTATGCGGCTAGCTGGCCAATCAGGTACATACGGCCGGGGGGGAAAGTGTGGTTCTATGCGGCTCGAGAAGAAGCAACCCATGCGGCTGCGGGGGAGGGAAACCATATGCGGCTCAGAAGGGAAGAGTACTCATACGGCTGCGGGGAGCAATGCCTATGCGGCTGGAAGCAAGTGTGCATATGCGGCTCGCGAGTGTTGAGTTCATGCGGCTCAGGGTGAAGTCCTCATGCGACTGGGTAAAGCAAGTCTCATGCGGCCAGCAGAAATGGCGCATGCGGCTGCAGAGTTCAGAACTTATGCGGCTAGGAATTGAGCAAGTTATGCGGCTAAGTGAGTCCGACTCTCATGCGGCTCAAGAACTTCCAGTCATGCGGCTGGATAGAACACTTGCCGCATAAATATTCATGCGATCAAGTCAAGCACTGTTCATCTTATCCAAAATTTTAGGGAAGAAGAACACCATGAGAGCCAAGTCCTCAAGCTCCATAACTCCATCATCCGGAGCCTAAATTCGAACTTCCATAGGTCAAAATGGGGTAGAACAAAATTTTCTACAACATAGAACCATCAAAACATAGAAATAACAAGATTAAGTAGATCAAAACCCAAGAAATTCAAAAATAAAATAAACTTAGATCTACAAGAATCTAGCCATGGAAAGTGAAAATGTCAAGTACTAAAGTGCTTTAGAATGTAGTAAGAAAGAGAATGAAGTAATAAAATTGGAGTTCCTCCATGAAGCAAGTTGCACTTGCCTAGACCTCTCTCTTCTCTCTCTGGTAGGTAGGGAAGTAAATGAGGAAGAAGAAGATGTTAAATGACGAGAGAGAATGAAGAGGGCTAATAAATACAAATGGTGGTGGTAGGTAGAAGGTTCATCCATGGGTTCATCATGGACCCAAGCAAAACCAAGCCAGGCCGAACCAACCAACCCGAACCAGGAATAGACCAAGCCAAGAAGGAAATGCTAAGCCAGGAAATCATGCAATAAAATACGTACACATATTCCAAGAATACGTGATACGGACAACAGGCATTACATGCATGAATGGGTATTACTGGGTCTTAGTGGGTTCCCTGACTGGACATCAATTGTTGGTGGGATGAACTTGGATTTCAATCTATATTGACTGAACAAGATTCCAAGATAAAACTATGTTTACTAGGTTAGGGTTGAGGCTCTAGTGGAAGTCAGAGAGTGTATCGGTACTATGGTAAGGGTTATAGCTAGTCCTTTTGTCTTGAAAGTCGTACCATAAAAATAGAGTATAAGAGGACGAGTTTGAGTGGGACATGATATACCTAGATAAAGGTGGACTCGTCTAGATCTTACATATGAAATTTGTTGGGAGGTAACTACTGGTCTCGTGCTCCAAATATTAATGACACGGCCGGGGACACAAAATAATATAAATGAAAAGTGGGAGTCCATGGGACACTAACTATCATTCTAATGGAAAATTATTCTAATCAATCGGCAATCTTCGTATATCCCAAGAATTGAGAAGGCTTACAGTCTACCCACCTTAGAGGCTAGGATATGGGGGCAAGGTTCCTGTCATAGGGCTGGTCGATGGTAGCTACACTTGCATATACAACTATTATAGTCATGAGGATACTATGTATCTATCTATCAATTACGAGCTTTTGTCTTTCCAACCAGTGAAGATAAAACATTAAAGAGTTCAAGAGAGATATCACTAAATACAATTACGTGATTCAAAGGCAAATATATAATTCAAGGAAAATTGTCAAAGCAGTCGTGGATGAGATCCTAGAGACATCTACATCTCAATCCACGTAGGCTAATTAGAAGAAAAGCAAACCAAATGCATCATGATTGGTCAGACCATAATATAATGATTCTGATTAGACAATATGTTAGCGGGCGTCCCTAATAAACATATGTCTCGAATCAAGCTCGATAAAAGAGTAAACTTGCAAAAAAAACTAGGCTGTAATAGCAGCATTGGTCAAGAGAGTCAAAATATAAATATGCGAGATTTTTGAAAGGAGGAATAAGTAGTTCGAGTTTTGGTGAGAATCAAAATCTAACTCGAGGTTTGTCTACGATTAACAGAATCAGAAATTATAAACTAACTCCTTACAGCAAAAGGGAATTTAAAATTGACAATTCTAACTTATGATATAAGATTTATATCTAATACAGCAAAAGAAAATTAAACAATTTATCAAAATTAATGCCTTAATTCTAGGAAAGTCTAACATACCAAGCGAATAGTATACTCATTTTGGATCACATTGTCATATCAAAAGTAATAGTGTACCTATAGGGATCTAGCAAGCTATCTAAATTGCATGACCTATCTAATAACCTTAACTACCCAACGGTCAATTTGAATAAGGGACTCCTAGTCCTAGTTATTCTCCTAAATTATTTTTAATCCTAATTGTGAGTGAGCATTTCCTGGGCGCAGGCTCGCAATGGTACGACTAACTTAAGTACCATCACGAGTTCGCAATATCTTGCGACAACTGACCTGTATGGGCCACCATAAAAACTTGTCACGACCCGCACCCGCTTTTCGGATACGAGACGTGTCCAAGCTAGCCTACGTCGCAAAGTCGGCGGTAGAACGCTGTCAAGCCCGCAAGAAATAAATGCTCAAAATAAACATTATTGCTCAATCACATTTCTAAATTTGTTACAACATTTATAATATTTCTAATTAAAGAAAATACAAGATTTTACAATTAATGAAATATTACAACTGCTATCTATTTCTAGGTCGACCTCAGCATACCCAAGCCTTTCCCATGCTAAGAGTGATCGCGGCTAAACCTGAAAAATGTTGGTTTCTAGTCAGGAATGGAACAAGTACGCAAACCGACGATAATGCGAAAATATAATAGAATTAACAAGACATGAAAATAACATATGGAATATGAAAGCTAGTAAAAAAACTGATGACATGGCAAGGTGGAGATAAAAGAAAAAGTAAAAAGACATCTACCTATGTTGTGTGAAATATTATTTTCTATATGTAAACGGCTAGGGGGTAAATACGGCTCACTGCACGTGTCATGTGCAGCTGCTATCATTCACGATTAGACATATTGGGATATTTCTGGGTAGTCCACATGTATACTAAGATATTTCCCCTCCCGACTACTCCGTGTGACGAACGTGTCAACAAGCAGCAAGATATATGTATAGATATGAAATGAGAAAACTACTATGAATCGAAAGCAATCAGAAAGTGTACTTGCCTGAGGTCCTTAGCTGGAGAAACCAATAATACTTTACCACTCACTGAGCCACAATCAGTCAACACATGTAGAAGTCTCCGGATGCTAAAATAAACAGTACCAACGTTCTCAGAATAGTCAAGTTAGCTAGGATTGTCTGTCCTTAAGTCCAATTCTGTACACAGGGGTAAAACGATAATTTCGGACAAAAACGATGTCCGTCGTTGGACCCGCTTTGCACCGAAAAGCGTGCTAGAGTCAACGGTCTCTAAAGTCTTCAAACTATATGTCTACGGATCCGGTTTTTCGATACGAACCCAACCGTATGTCCAAAGTTGGATTCCGGTGGGCCGTGCACAAAATCGCCCGTTGAGTGGGACCGTGGGGTCCGCAAAACGATGTACGATTCAACTGTCTCAGAATTGGACCAAACTTGGCATACAGGACCAAAAAATGATACGGTCCTGTTGGCACAAGTTTCGTCTTGATTTGACGAGCGAACACAAAGTTATGACTAAATTTGTATTGCACGGATATGGGGCGATTTCGACGGATACGTATCAAATTCGTCGCGCACACGCGACCAATTTGAATTCCGTCAAAGCCCACATGACCACGAAGCCGTTACGCACCTTTCGATGCTTTCGGTTCGCGACCACGTCGCCCGGAATGGGGGGACGCACGTCGTGTGGATGAGTTTTTCAAGTTTTCTACTGTTTTGAAAATAGATTTTTGACAAAGTTTACATGTGAATAATTCTCTGTACAAAGCAATTCTTTACAAACCTCCTACTGGACTTTTCTAGCCCTATATTTTGTGGTTAACTTCTGTTCAGAAAGTTTGTTGATTCGAAGAATAGGTTGGTGGAAAACTCGACGCCAAGTTGGGTGTCGGGGACAGTCTTTAATATCCCAAAATTGAGTTTTTTCCTCGATTTGGAACTCAATTCTCGTCGTATACAAAACAAAACAAATTAATCTAATTGAAGGGAACTATTCTCATATGGGTTGGGGACATATCCGAGAAAACGGTTCGCAAAACTATTGAACGGTCATCGAGAAACAACGCCACGAAGTAGGGCCGTCGGTTGCCTTCGCTGCTTTTGCTTGGCCTCCTGTGCGCGCGTGCGAAGCCCTCTGGATGCCGGCGCTGGCCGCGCGCGGCGGTGCTGCGTGCGCTAGAGTTGCCGCCAGGTCGCTGAGGGAGGCTGGTCGGCGCTGGAGGTAGCGGAGTTTGCTAGGGTTTCCAGGTTTTGGCGAATCTCCCTGTCGATTGATATATATATATATAGGTCGGGACAGTCGGGTCTGGGAGCATCCCGTGGAGCTCGGGTTTGGGTGGCGTGGCTGGGCCTACTATGGCCTGGCCTGGGGTGGTATTTGCGGGTCTGGCTTTAGTTTGGCCAGCCTGGGTTCAGTTGCTCGGGTTGCTCAGGCCTGAGCTCAGCTGCGGTTTCCAATTTTCTCTTTATCAATTCTATTTCTATCTCCTTTTCCTTATAGCAACATATATATATTAATATATATATATATACCTATATGTATTTCCTACACATATATTTATATATATTTACATATACAATATATTCACATATACGTACACATGTACACTATATATATTTATATACAAGCATACAAATATATATATATATATATATATATATATATATATATATATATATATATATATATATATATATATATACAAATACAAATACATGTATATTTATTTATACATACATTTATATATATATTTTACTTAAGTATCTACACATACAATATATTCACATATCTACAAATACATGTATATTTATTTATACATACATATATGTATCTATACAGTATAGAAATATTTATATAATATTAGTATATTTATATATTTTACTTATGAAATACTAATCATTTAATTACTTAAGTACACGAAATAAATACACACAAAACGATTAATACATATATTTTATCTAATCAAATAACACAGACCATATATATTCATACGTATATTGTTCTAGTCAACAGTCCTACAAACCAATAATGACATTTCAAGTAAACGTATTATTTCGAAAATAACAAATATAGAAAATATAAATATGACTTTAATAGTAATAATATATATTATTTAACCAATATTTATAACTAGTCATTAATCATTAAAATAAAACACCTATATACATGCAATATATCTATGTGGCCGTCTTGGTCGCACTAAGGGACTACATGGCTTGGGCTCGGTTAGAGTCTAGTTCAGACTAGCTGAGTACAACCGGGTCTTATGCAAGTCAATAATTTAATTAATAAATAATTAAACATTTAGAAAGGTTAAGTCACAGCTTGGCCTGGTTTTCCTAGTTAGGACTCATTTATGGCTGGGTCTTCCTTGGCACGGCTAATACACTAGTCAAGGCACGCCGCTTCACTACTCGGGCCATGATTCCTAGTCGTCTGGTACTTCAAACTCAACCCTGGCTAAAATCATCTATCGTAATAATTAACTAAATAAACATTTATAAAATTCTAAAATCACTATTTAAATCAAATAAATAATAAAAAATATTATTTCAAAAAAATATTTTCGGGAAGGGGAGCTACATATGCTGGTCTCAATCCCCCCCTTCAACCACCATGAACACCACCACAAACCACCACTACAACCACAACCTACCACAACAACTCCCACCATTCTTACTCAAACTCACACACAACCAATAAACATATATATACATATATCAAGACACCTATATATCACTACAAGAAAAGAGACCTTTTACGACATTACAATTAAGGCGTACCTAAAATTGTATGTCTTAAATGATTTTTTACGACATACAATTTAGAGAATGCCTTAAAATTACCTAGAATAAAATTTATGCTACTATTTACGACGTACACTGGATGCCTTAACGTGTATACTAAACAAGGCAGACATTGAATGCTGTAAAAGTCTTTATTAAACTTTTAACGACGTTTATTGAGTGCCTTAATCGTTTACAAAATAAGGCGCACAATAAATGTCTTAAATTCTAAAAAAAGGGGGGGCGCCAAAATTTCTACTTTCCTCCAAAGCACGCTTAGACCCGATCAGTAAAAATAAAAGTTTCCATCTCCTTACATATACACACCCTTCTCCTTACATAAACAAAATTTTCAATTCAGTATAGAAGAGGAATTTCGTCGATTCCTCTCCTTCAGAAATCCGCGGAGTAGAACGAGAGTGCAAGGAGAGATCAGGGAGCAAGGAGAGATCAAGAAGAAGCATAACACCCGTGACCTCCCCTCGAGTCAGTATAGAAGAGGAATTTCGTCGATTCCTCTGCCACCTTGACGAGTGCAGTCGATTTCTCCACCCTCTCGAGAAGGTCTGGTTCCATCTCTGCTACTTCTTCTTCTTATTTTGTTTTTCCTTCATATTTGTGTTAAATCATAAGCAATATTCTTATCTCCCAATAATTTTTTCCCTATTTTAGGCTTTTATTTCCCCAATTTTTTTAGGGTTTATGATACGAGTTCATAATCATTCTGAAAGAGGAATTTTTTTCCTTCTCCATCCTCGTGACCTAGGTTATCGGAGTGCCCGTGCTACAAATCCATCCCCTCGAGTCAGTATAGAAGAGGAATTTCTTCTCCATCCTCGACAAAATTGACGAGTGCAGCCGATTCCTTCGCCACCTCGACAAAATCGACGAGTGTAGTCGATTTCTCCACCCTCTCGAGAAGGTCTCGAGAAGGTATGGTTCCATCTCTTCTACTTCTTCTTCTTATTATTTTGATTTTCCTTCAAGTTTGTTTTAAATCATAAGCAATATTCTCATCTTCCAATAATTTTTCCCTATTTTAGGCTTTTATTTCCCCAATTTTTTTAGGGTTTATGATGCGAGTTCATAATCATTCGTATTTGAGTTTTAGGGATTTAATTTTTTAGGGTTAAATTGAGTTTTAGTTTATAATCATTAGAATTTGAGTTTTTCTAAAATTGTTTACAATCGCTGATGTTGTACTTGATTAAAGGGTCTAATACCAATTCCAGTATCACCTTCTTTACCTTGCTTAATGCCAGACAGTAATCCGATAAGAAGAAAATTTGAACCTTTTTGTAGTTCGTTTACTGAATGCCCATGTTAGTTGCAAGCTTCACAGTATTGGTATCTGAACTGGTTGGACTCTTCTTATGGGTATCGGTATTGGTGGTTTCGGCAGCTACGGGGGTTTTGGATCGGAGTTTTGGAGCTCGTTGTTTACTAAGTCAAAATTAATTATTATTACTAAATACCTAGAAAAATATTTCATATATTTAGGCATAATTTTATGTATTATTTGTTATTTATAGTGCTTTGAATGGAATAGTATTAACATCGATGGGTGTTGTGAATTTATAAATATACAACTTTGGCAAATGAAATGGTTACAATGGGTCAATAAGAAATCTTGTCGACACTTTGTAGCATGTATATCTTCGACATACCAAATCATTGTATTGACACCATTTCCCTCAAATTTCTCTCTTTTCCTTGTCATTTTTCTTTGCCTAATTGACTCGGAAAGATAGTCCTTATGTTGGTATTGGTCGGTATCGGCAATGGTTCAGGATATGCCAAAAATGATACAATATGGTTGCTACCTATTGGTGTCAGCCAATACTGGGAATCTTGGTTAATAAGGTAAAGGAGGTAATTCGAATTTTGGCACTAAATGTATGGAAATGTATGGCCATGAGCATACATTTCAGAGAACTTTGGTTATTAATATGTCAAACCAATTCAGAGAACTTTGGTTATTGAAATCATCATTATGATATAACTATAAGTTAAATGTATTGCCATGAGCATAATGGAAATGCATCCTCATCCTGATAGTATCACAAAGTGGATTCCCTTCAAATAAAGTACTTGCATATAAACTATTCTCTATTTTAGTGGCTAACAGGTTATAATTCGTACAAGTGGGTCATACACAATGGACAAAGGTTAGATACACTTTAGAAGGTTACTATTTATTCCTTAAAACCATAAATATTAACATACTTGTTGCTTGTTATTAATACTAGATTATGTTTGGGGTTTGTCTTTATTTGTAGAGATTCACAAGCATATCAAAATAGAGCACGCAAGTTTTCTGATACAATTCAAGCTTGTAAGGGAAATCCAGAAAAAATTCAGTGTCCCTGTTGTCGATGTTTAAGTCATCGATTTCACCATTTTGATATGGTTTATGAGCACTTAGTCATATTTGGGATGGATCCTTTATATGATAAATGGATCTTTCATGGTGAAAGTTCTGCTGCAACCAGAGACAAAGATATAGAAATACCCGAAGCATATAAAATGTTTAGAGATGCAAACTTTGATTATGATCTTTTTGATGACAATGATAATAATACAGAACCTGCATATGAAAGAAGAGATGCAAATTTTGCAAATATTGTGTAGGAGGCTGAACTTCCTTTATATGCTGGATCTACTTATACAAAGATGGCTGCAGTTGTTTCCCTGTATAAGTATAAAGCTCAACATAGTCTCACAGACAGCGGTTTCAATGAACTTCTTGAGATGCTTGGCAAAATTTTACCTCAAGACAACAAACTTCCTCATTCTTTATATTCAGTAAAGAAGATGCTTAAAGATTTCGATCTAGGCTATAAGAAGATACATGCTTGTGTTAATGATTGTTGTTTATTTAGAAAGAAAAAAGAACATATGGAGACATGTCCAAAATGTGGGGCTTCACGGTGGAAAGTTGATATGCGCACGAAAAAGATTCAATATAAAGTTTCTGCAAAGGTGTTGAGGTACTTTCCTGTAATTTCAAGATTTAGGAGAATGTTTAAATCACCTGAAAAGGCAGAACAAGTAAGATGGCATGACACTCATAAAAGTTAGGATGGAAAGATGCGACACCCTGTTGATTCAATGGCCCGGAATATGATCGATACTAAGTGGCCTGATTTTGCATCTGATCCTCGTAATCTTAGGCTTGGTCTTGCATTAGATGGATTTAATCCTTTTGGTGATCGTAGTACTCAATATAGTTGTTGGCCTGTGATTTTTGTTGCTTATAATCTGCCCCCTTCCTTATGCATGTCAAAGAAAAACTTGATGTTGACGTTACTAATACCCGGACCTAAGCAACCAGGAAATGACATAGATGTATACTTGGAGCCACTTATAGAAGATTTGAAAGAGTTATGGAGCAATGGTGTGAATGTTTTTGATTCATTCAGTAAATCCATATTTAATTTGAAGGCTATTTTAATGTGGACAATAAATGACTTTCCGGCCTATGGAAATTTATCTGGATATTCCACAAAGGTTAGAGCAGCTTGTCCCATATGTGGAATTGAGACATCTTCAAGATGGCTGACTCATTGTCAGAAGCATGTATATATGAACCATAGACGATTTTTTGCCCACAATCATCAATTTCGATTAAAAAAGTCTTGGTTTGATGGAAATGAAGAACATAGAAGGAAGCCTAGAGCACTAACAGGTTCAGAAGTTTTTGATGTGGTAAAGAACCATGTCAATAATTAGGGAAAACCAAAAAAAGAAAAGAAGAAAAGGAAGAAGAAGCAACAACAGCCAAACATTGATACAATATGGCCTTGAAAGAAGAAATCGATTTTTTTTGAGTTACCTTATTGGAAGGTACTATCATTACCCTATCTCTTTATGTATCTCTTTCTATGAAAATAACTTTTCTTTTCATTTATGAATATAATTTTTTTATATGATGTTTCAGAGTTTGCTATTGCGACACAATTTGGATGCGATGCATATTGAGAAGAACATTTGTGAGAGCATCATTGGCACACTCTTGAGTATAAAGGGGAAAACAAAGGATGGACTAAGTTCTCGTAGAGATATGGAAGAAATGGGCATAAGAAAAGAACTACATGCTGAAGAAATTGGAAATAAATTTCGATGGGCAGCGGGCTCTTTTAATTTATCAAAGTCGGAGAAGCAATTATTTTGTGCAAGAATTTCAAATTTAAGATTACCTGATGGTTACGGCTCCAACATTTCAAATCATGTGTCATTGCAAGATACCAAGATTATAAATCTCAAGTCTCATGATTGTCACATTCTACCCCAACAAGTCTTGTCAGTAGCATTAAGAGGACTTCTACCAAAAGGTACGAGAACTGCAATATTTCGACTTTGTTCATTTTTTAATGAATTATGTCAAAGAGTGATCGATAAAAACAGATTGGAGCAACTAGAAACTGAAGTTGCAGAAACTTTGTGCTTATTAGAAAGGTTTTTTCCTCCATCCTTTTTTGATGTTATGGTGCATCTCACAATTCATCTTGCACGAGAAGCTCGAATTGGTGGGGGGGTGGGTACATTTTCGTTGGATGTACCCATTTGAGAGGTAATAATATATATATTTTAAATTAATAATAAACTTATGAATTTTTCTATACTCTTCTAAGATTTGCTTTTAATTAGATCTATGAAGGTACTAAAAGGATATGTTAGAAATCGTTCAAGGCCTGAAGGATGTATAGCAAAAAGATATCTTGCGGAAGAGTGTTCAAGTTTTTGTAGTGGGTACATAAAGCAAGCTGCTGAAATTGGAGCTCAATATAGACGCAATGATGATCTTGAGAATGAAACTAGCGGAGAAGGAAGACCAATTTTTAAAGGAAAAACAATGAGTATGTCCTCTGACATGCTAGAGATAGCCCACCGTATTGTTTTGTTTAACAGTTCTGAAGTCGAACCGTACATTAAGTAAGTATTCTACCAAATTATAATTGTTTTCACTTAAAATTTTCACTTTCTGAGTTCTCATTTACCTATACTTTAATATCAGAATGCATCTAGAGGAACTTAAGCATTTGGATAGGCGTCTTTTGAAGAATGAAAGTCTGCTACAAAAGAGACATACAGAGGCTTTCATAGGATGGCTAGCAAATAAGGTCAAAACAGGCCAAGCTGACACTATGTCGAGCACACTAAGATGGCTAGCATGTGGGCCGAGAAAGGATGTAATGTCATTCTCAGGTTATGTCATCAATTTCATACAACAGATGTAGAAAAGAGCACACAAAACAGTGGTGTCTCAATTGAAGCAGAAACAATTTGTCGATCTAGTGCAAGAGACACATCTCTTGTCACTGGAAGTGTAACTTATTACGGAGTTATTAAAGACATAATTTTGCTTGACTACTACAATATTCAGGTTCCATTATTTCAATGTGATTAGGCAAACATAGAAAATGTTGTCAAAGTTGAAGAGGGATTTACATTAGTTAACCTTCACCAAGGGCAAAGTCAATTTGAAAGAGATCCGTTTATTTTAGCTTCACAAGAAAAGCAAGTATTATATTCAAGAGATACCGATGCATCCCTTTGGTATGCTGTTCTAAGAGCACCACCACGAGGTTTTTACGAATTAGAAAGTTCTGAAGGGAGTACGTATATGTCATGCGCACCATTAGATGTACTATAACTTGATCCGAATCTTGATGGTGAAGATTATGTAAGGCTTGATTGTGAGAAGGTGACTTCGGATGAGGTAAATAATTACTATTTCTATACGAATCATAATTATGATTATCCCAAAAAAATGAATTTTTTCGTTGGATTAAACAGAAAATGCATAAATGGTCACTTTTACTCTCTTGCACTAGTCAGTCCACCTGAGTCACTCTATAAGTTCAGTCATATGAAGTCAGTCCCCAACCTATCTATATATCAGTCCAATTAGTGAATAGGGGTTAGCTATAGATATTTACCTCATCTTATTATTCCAATCTTTGAATAGTGTTCCTTTGTGTCAGTCAATGCACAGACTCGAGTCCCCCTTCAGCTCAGTGAAGTGTAAGGCCTTGGCATGCCTGTGTCAGTGTGGCACCAGGCCATATTGGCTAGGCAGAGCCATGTGGAGGGGTCCCTTTTGCCTATTTGTTCAGGCAATGAACTGAGAAGTAAGGGGGACTGGATTGGTATCAGTTTTGATCAGTCCACATCTGTATCTTATATGATTTAGTTTACTCTATTTTAGCTCAGCTATATGTATAGGGAATTAGTTAGTTATTGGTTCCGTTTATGATCATAATTGCAGTCCTCTTTATGTATCAGTTGTATACTTCTTTTAGTATTGGTATCAGTTATCTAATGTTTAGTCTTTACTCTTTGATTTATTTATATTTAAGTTCTTGGTCATTTTTTGCAGGCCATCTGACCCAGAGGCTGTTGTAGGTCTATTCAGAAACTTGTGAACATGTCAGGATCTGGTGAGGTAAGCTCCATTTGTCTTTATAATCCTTTTTAATACTATCTTGGTGAAAAACTTATAGTTCTTATTATTTGCTTCTTATATGAAGTGTTCAAAAAAAGGTGCTAAAAAAGGAGAGAAACAACGTTTAGCTTCCATATCGATTTTTATGCAAAGAGGAAATGAATGTGTAAGAATATCAAATGGAAACTCTAACTCTCCAAATGACGAAAATCAGTCAAGTTCTTCTGTACCTGAGAAGAAGAAAACTAGGGGTAAATCAAGAATGGATCATATTCGTATGAGAAAAAATCCTGTTCCGATCGATTTCAATGACAGGGGTCAACCAATTGGAGATACTGCAGCTGAATTTGCTAGTTTTCTAGGCTCGACAGCAAGAGATTTAGTTCCAGTGACAATGGATAAATGGACAGATCTTTCTGATAATTTTAAACATCAAATATGGGAGAGCATCACGGTAATATTTTTCTATGTCATAATTATGTGTTTTTGAGATGTAGTTATGTACTTATATTTTTATTGTTGGCTATCTTTTTCTTATAGCAAAAATTCATACATGATGGCTGCCACAAGACATATGTATTCCAAAAGTTAGGAAGATATTGGCGTGATCATAAATCTAATTTGATGAAAGGTGTGATAGAGCAAGCAAAAGTTGTAGGTCTACCATGAGCAATAGCCCTCATGAAACCTGACAATGTACACTTCTTTAAAGATTGGAAGGATTTTGTAATGAAGAGAAGTGCTCCCAAATTTAAGGTAAGTATTGTTAGTTCATTATATGTTTTCTTCTTAATAATTATTATTGCTATATAACACATAGATTTCAAATATAATACAGGAAACGAGTGAAAAGTTTAAGAAGATGAGGAAAAGTCAAATTTTGTTGCATACAACGAGCCGTAAGGGATATGCTCGTCTAGAGGAAGAAATGGTAACTCATCTTTGTCTGCCTTATTAATTTTTACTCATCTTTTGTTAACTCAAAACGTGTATTGCAGCGTCAACAAAGTGATAATCCTAGTTCAATACAAAGAGTTGATGTTTGGATCAAGGGACATGAGAGGAAGACTGGCACATTGAGTTCAGAGGCTCAAAAAATTCTGGTTTGTTTTCGTCTATTTATTTTATCATTTGGTTATTCACTTATAACGTTCTAAATTATCTATTGTTCTATTTGTTATTAGGATGAAGTAGAAGATATTCATAAGTCAGCGACACCATTAGAAAAAAGATCTTTTCAAGATGATGCAGTTTCAAAAGTAATTGGCCCTAAACGAAGAGGAAAAGTAAGAGGACTTGGTTTTGGTGCGACTCCTTCAAAAGTAGACGGCCAAAAATATCATCAGGATAAATTCAGTAGATTAGAAAATGAGTTTAATGAATTAAAAGCTTATGTTAAAAGCATTGTTGGCAAGGTTATTGTGAATGATAACACTGTAAGTTTTTTTTTACTTCGATACATCTTTATTCTTTGTTATGAACCAACTTCTTCAATAGTTAATGTATTTTTCGTTCAGGTAGCAAACTACAAACTCAAACCCGGTGAGCTAGGCTAACTCAAACAACGGGGTTGAAAGTTCTATCAATCGTGAGATAGCCGAAACAAGGAGGGAAGAAGTAAATAAAGAAATTCCAAGTTCTCCTAACACTGGGACAAAATACAAATTGTTGAATTGGGAAACAAGTATAGAAGTTGTGGCAATTGACGAGATTGCATCTACAAATTCCAAAGATTTGGTCCATCATGTGGCAATAGGACAAGGGTGCTATAAAGTTTGGGTGCATGAAGTAATTGATTATGGGTTGACTTTGTATCGGCGGACCCGTGAATTTTTTCTTCTACATGAGGCTTTATCCAGTACGATTTTGTGGCCTATCAAGTATATCAGATTCGACTAGTATTTTGTGTCCTTTTGAGGTAAGATAATATTTACTCAATTTTGGTAAGGTAATATTTACAATATTGTAGTTGCAACCTCTCTTTGCACCATTTCTACTAATACAGTTACATTTTTCACTTTGTTTTCCTTCATGTTATAGATTTTGCTGCACTTTGCTGTACTTGTGCGGGCACAATGATGGTTGCAGCCAACTTGTGGTCGTAAAAGGTACTATCATTTTTCATATTGTTTGTTGTACTTGTGCATATTCTGTCGAACAGTGCAAGTGGCATGCCAAGTTCAGGCAGGAAGCAGTGAGCATTGGTTATTGGCCTTTGTGGTTGTGTGCCTTATGAGTATAGGTATATGTGTGAAGTGGATGTGTGTGTGTGTGTTTGATAAGGGTTAGGATTCAGAGGGAATGGCTCTGTAGTGCAGCAGGTAATGGGATCTTGGCTTGGCCTTGAGTTTGCCTTGTGAGTGAGTGTGTGGGTAAGGCAGGTTAGTATCCTAATGATTAGGATTTGAGGTCAGTTGTATCAGAACAGTGTAACAGAGAAGAGGAGAAGGGGGGCTCAGGTACAAATAGGTAATAGTGTTTTAATAGCAAGAGTCTTTGATTTGTTGAATATAACTGGGTTTATTTGGTATGCTTGAAACCTGAGTTCACATGTTAACTGAGAAGTGGAGTCTTTGATTTGTTGAATATAACTGGGTTCTTAATGAATGTCTAAAACCTGAGATTGGTGTTGGGATTGCTTAAAATGTTAAGAGTGCTGAACTGAACCTTGCATGGAACCTGAGATTGGGTTCCATTTCTGAATTTTAATGTTCATTAAATTTAGTTGATTTCTAGCTAAATGTAAATTGATATGGTAACATGCAACCATGCCTGAGACTCATATGTATACTTGGGTTTTTTGATGTAGAGTTCTGATACTCACATATTTTTCTTGATTTCAAACACTAACATGATACTTTTGTTTGATTTTTGTTACCTATGTATATTAGTTGTGCTTTTCCAGAATTGGGAGTTTTATACATTGCATTTGTTTGTGATATCCTAGGTTTCGAATGCACTGAGTTGACAGATATGACCCCAACCTGAGAATGGGTTCCATTTTATAAATCTGAGATTGTATCCTATGTTAACTAGTATATGGGGGTATTATGAACTACAAATATGGGAATATGGGTTTAGTCTGGGTTTGAAATTGCCTAAAAGGATATTTGAATTCCCAGTATGACACCTTTTCTTGTACTATTTCTCCATCTTCTGTTACTTTGATTGTATATCATGGAAACTGGCAGCCTGTTAAGGTATTTTCAGTGTGCACTAATAATGAAATATTCCTGTTTAATCCTAATTTGAACTATCATCTTTCCATATTTCAATTTCGAGAATATGATGTGCTACAAATATTAAGATGTAAGATCTTAATTTATGTGTATATAATTGGCTCTCTTCCATGTTGTTGGAGACCACTTTTAGTTTTGGACCAATATGACTTTGGTTGAACTTCTGTAATCTTATTTTATTATGCTCTTTGATATTCAATTGTTTACCATGTCCCTGTTTGCAATATGTAGGATGCACCTATTTAATTCTGGATATTGAAGAGATATTTTAAAGTCTCATTAGAATGGAAGGCATCTTTAAGTGGAAAAGATAGGGATGTTTTAAAGGGGCTTGGTCAGGCATATTAACCCCTCAAATACGAGTTGGCTAGGGATGTTTTAAAGGGGGCCTGGAGCTTATCCTATATGATTCCATCCAGGCCCCTTGTTTACAGCCCTATATATAACCTCCTATGTGCAAGGGCACGAAAAAACGGTGTTCGTATCTGTGTCCATATTTGTGCAATATAAATGACTATATTGTACCAAACTAAAGATATCTATATCCAAATATGTACCTGTGCTCATTGGTATCCATGTCCATTTTCGTGCAACATGATTTCTATCTTTTCTTCTACAACGCACAACTGATTAGGGATTGTAGGGCTAGTCTTAAGTTTAACCAGTTAAGCGTGGATCTGTTTACTAAATAGAAGACATATTAGAGCAATATACAGCTCGGATATATTGTTCATAGTTTGGTAGGTAATCTTTATCAAATGGTGTGCATAACAAGAACAGATCCTTTATCCTAAATTTTTATAGTCTGGTACTCGGATCCTTTCCTTTTATGCACGAAATTGACACGTTCGGTGTATATATTTGTTCTGTCCACTTTTCCATTTGATATTTATCCCCTGCATCTACATTGTTCTGTCATTAAGAGGACAGTAAGGTTCAGTCCACTTGATTGTGCAGTTGGCATGTTAAGTCTTGAATCATCCAGTAGCAGTCATGTTAGGGATTCAAATACCATAGTGTATTAGCTTCCCTATTAAATTGCATATCCCTTGGTCAGATAGGGGCAGTGGTAAGTTAGCATTACTGTTAGTTAGTCCAATTTCCTGAGATCAATTCCCACTAGTACTGTTCATTTTGTGTATATACCTTCATTAATTGATTATATTGTCTTTTGTATTACTATTTGACCAATATATTTGTTTACCTTTTTCGTACCAAATCCTACAATAACCTACAATCAAGATGCTCACATCAACTACCTCTTTTGCTTTTGTTGTAGGTTGCAGACATGGGATGAGAGATTGTCAGACAGAGGGCTGGTTATGTTGGAGAAGATGGTGGGCTAGTTGTTGTCCGACATTATGTTTTGATGTATAAATTTTGGGTTTGGATCATTAGATATTAATGTTTAAGTAAAAGTTTGCTTTTTCGTAATTGCTACATAAATTTTGGATTTGGATCATTAGACATTATTGTCTAAGTGAAAGTTATGCTTTCTCATATTTGCTGGATAAATTTAGGATTTGGATTATTACATATTTTTGTCAAAGTGAAAGTTATTATTTTTCGTAATTGTTGGATCATTTGATATTATTTTTCGTAATTGTTGGATCATTTGATATTATTTTTCGTAATTATATCTTGTTGGATCAATGACGTCTTGTTCTTTTGTGGTTCGTTGTCAATGGTAAATTGGTTACTATTAAAGCATGATTTGTCTTTTTTTTTAAAATTGAAGAGAAATTAAGGCATTCATAATATGTCCTAATTTATGTGTATTCAGTACTTTTTACGACATACGTTATATGTCATAATATCTGTGCATTAAAGGCGTGCATAATATGTCCTAATTTATGTGTATTCAGTACTTTTTAAGCCGTAATTGACATCTAGTTTAGACTTTCCAGGAAATACAAGATATGTCATAATTTATTGTGTATACACGACATCCATGGCATGTCGTAAAAACATGTATGCACGACATACATTGTATGCCGTAAAAACTAGTAATTTTTTACGACGCGAGCAAATACGGCTTTCACTGCGGCATACGTTGAACGCCGTAAAATCTTTTTACGACATACTTGGCACGCCGTAAAAACTAATATTTCTTGTAGTGATATACACTCTCAAATAAAGAGACACACACACAATATTTTGGGTTCGTCGGGTAACCCGACACATGAACCCGAGCCCAACCCGATTGTTGATCGGGTTCAAATATTTTAACCCAAATCCGAGCCCGAACCCGAGTATCTTCAACCCTAACCCAACCCATTAACGGATTTATCCGATTGGTGTTTCACTTAACAAAATGCCTGGAAGTCGGATTTTGAAAATAAAACGAGGAAGAGTACAAGAAGTACAAATTTGATTCTGGAAAAGTATTGCTGTAGAAGTCTGATCTGTAAATGATCACTTTGTTCCTTGGACCATACGATGATGATGAAGATCGCTGCTTGAAGATGAACAACTTGGAAGAACTAAGTCACCAGAAAGGTATCAACGCACTTGGGCACTGATGGCGAGGCCGAATGCTTTCCTGCTTTGCTTCACTCTGTTCTGAAAGAAAGGTTGAAGAAGAATGCTCTAGAGAATCAAAAATCTCTGAGTTCTAATCTCTCTGTCTTTTCTCTTGTCTCTGTGTGTCTGTGTCTTTCTGTGTGTGTCTGTTATATGAGAAAAATCAGTCTATTTATAGACTTGGGCTCTTGTGCGTAAAAACTCAGCAAAAGTTCCGTCTTTATGCTAACAACTGTCACCCACGACTGAAGTCATCGTCTGTATATGTTGACACGTGTCCCATTATTTCAGTAAGAATAGGATGCACGTACACACGTTCTTCAAGATGTGTGGCATGAAAGCCATGTAGGCAGACCACGTTCTCAACTGATGAAGAATAATAGGGCGTAAAACAACCCCAATGTACTCCGAGCGTAAAGCAGTGGACTAGGCGTAAAACAGCCCTGTCATAGATTTCCTGCGTAAAGTGGTTATTGAATAACCTTGAGCGTAAAGTAGCCCAAATAGACTTTACGCACACGTCGACTTTCGAGCATAAAAACTCATATAATCTCCGTGCATAAAAGAAGCCATAGTGTGAGCGTAAAGTAGCTCAGTCCACATAATAAACGACAATATTGGTCTCTGTATAAAAAAAATCCCTTCGAAATCTGTGGTATATGCCATCATCAATATCTTCATGTCTGAGTTTGCATTAAATGCGAGACTTGACAGCTTTGTCCAGCGTAAAAGTGGCTGATCTGTCCTTGGCGTAAAATCATGGGTGTAGACCCGAGCGTAAAATGATCTGCCTACTTTAGGCGTAAAGTGATTAGCCTTGTCTTGGGCGTAAAGTATTAGCCTCTCTGCGGCGTAAAGTAGATCAATTTGAGTGGAATGATCTATCACTTTGACTCTTTCTTTGAAGCACTTTTTACGCTTCTACAAGACCCCCTTCAAAGTTTTCAAATATCTCCAAAATTTGGAACACTTTGAACAGAAGCGTAAAAATTGAGTTTTGACCAGTCAGCGTAAAATTAAGGATATGCAACAGTCATCCGCGTAAAAGCGGGGATATCCAACAGTCGGCGTAAAATCTCATTAAATAGTGTCGGTCAACATTCAACCGTCACAATGAATTTTCTTCTTGAAACTTTCGAACGCCGTTTTACTTCCCCGAGTTTGTATTAATAATGAACAGTTTCCAATGAGGAATATGGAGAGTTGATTTAATCGTATAAATGAGAAGAAATTCTTCACTCTTGTCATTCATCTCTATAGTGACATGGCGCCAAAGAAGGCGATTAACAATGAAGATGCTTCGGGCTCAAGGATTGACTTTGAGCAAGCACGCAACTTTGTAGAGTGCTTCGGATTAACTCCAGCAGTCTTCAGTCGTATCGATGGTGGTCCCCCGACTGCATATGAGGGCTCAGGAGATGCAGAAGCGTTTTTAAATTTGATGCGTCGTTCTAGGATTCGCAACATGCGCGAGTTGGGTGCCTCCCTTCGTCAACCCAACGAAGGAGAGAGAAAATAATATTCCATGTATTGCGACTCTCTTATATGTAGGGTCCACTCCCCCCCTTTTTATAAATAAAGTTTTGATGTTAATCTCATCTGTTGGTGCATAGAACTGTTCAACACTTATTTTGACTGCTTCTATGGTTGTTCATTCCCAAGAAACAAACCAACACGTGGCATCTGTCTTATGGCTGCGAGAGCCTTTTAATAGGATCTTTTCCCGAAATAGACTCCCAACAGTTTCTTTAGTCTTTATAAATAGCCGAGAATGTTTTATATATTCTCATTCTCATTCCTCTGAAGATAACTTTTCGTAATGACGTTCTCCAACAAATGAAACTGGCAATGCTTTCCAATGGTGTTCCTTTGTACGCCCGATCACCAGATGCAGATTCATCCACTATTAGAGCCAAACCATTTGACCAAAGTGGTAAGTCTGATCGTGAGCAATTATCTGCCTTTGGAGTTTTTGAAGTACTGGCGTAAAAGCCTTGCTGAATAGTAGTACACCTGAAGCACTGGCGTAAAAGCCTTGCTGAAGCACTAGCGTAAAAGCCTTGCCGAATAGTAGTTCACCTGAAGCACTGGCGTAAAAGCCTTGCTGAAGCACTAGCGTAAAAGCCTTGCTGAATAGTAGTACACCTGAAGCACTGGCGTAAAAGCCTTGCTGAAGCACTAGCGTAAAAGCCTTGCTGAATAGTAGTACACCTGAAGCACTGGTGTAAAAGCCTTACTGAATAGTAGTACACCTGAAACACTGGCGTAAAAAGCCTTGCCATCCGTTTTTAGTTAGCGTTTAATACGCATCTGATGATACTTCTGTTTAAAACTCTTCTTCTTTGTCATTTTCTGCAGATGTTTGGCTAAAGAGCTTTTTCAGAACCGACATTGATAACTTTGACGCTGTGAAGAGCGTTCTTCTGGCATCAACATCAGAAAGCTCATGCGCTTTTGACGCACAAATCAGACAACTCAGAACTCTTCGTATGATAGAAGGGTCTTCCTCTGTTGGTAGGAAGAGCCTTTATACACGAAGAGTTGGATGGTGGAGTCAACTCTATCCCGAGAAATCGGGTAGTAGAGTTCCTTTCACGGCAGGACTAGGAATTGTATCCCAATGCTGGATACATTCCTATCTCCTTTGAGAGGCCGCCACTCCTCCACCAGTTATATTAGTAGCAACACGTCTTCGGGCTGCCATACTCTGGAATTCTCCTCTCGTCTGAGAGAGAAGCCCAGAGTTTGATTCCTACTGCTCTGGTTGCCGCAAAGGCTCGGACAGCAAGGAATTGACACCAACAACGAATCCGACGAATAAGATCCAAAGAAGAAATAGATATCCATTAGGTTATCGTTGTGTGTATAGAATGAAAATCCAAGATGTAATAGATTTCCATTATGATTTGTAAGAAAGTCTAAGAAATGTAATAGACTTTTTATGATATGAGAATGGAAATGATAATTCTTCTATGCTCAATGATTTGTAGCTATCTGGATGTAATGTGGACATGATAGATAAATAAAATCTTGTTTTCTGTTTTTAGAGTATATAATACTATCAGAGGTAATATGGACATAATAGTATATATGAACTCAAAAGAAAATTAGATTAGTATCTATGCAGAGGTCAAATAGAAATGATAGATAGGAAAAGTAAGTAGATTTAGTATTTATCCAAAGGTCATGGAAACATGATAAATAACGAATCCCACTTTCAAATCAATTGATAAAATAGAAGATATAAAATCCCTTTCCCATGAGACAAGAAATCAGCTTAACCAAACCTTGGTAGCTGGGGAATAACAAGACAGATGTCATGAGCATATAGGTCCATATCAATGTATGAATGAATCAACGTAACTTTCGAAAAAAGAAAACATTGATTTAATTCGATAATTAAATGAATGAACCTGATAGAACGAACGGACAGGTCTTTTCGGGAATGAAAGGTTGTTCTCAATTTCAAAGACCGGTTCATTTATAGTCCTCTTATATAAATAGGTGAGAACTGCTTGTAACATTTCATTCTTATTTCTCCTCCTCTATTGGAAATGTCTTCCGAGGATGTACGGCAAAAGTATGAAGTCTCCAGGAAAATTGAGGACATCATTGAGACATGCCCCGTTGAACCCACTGTATCAGGCCCAACCGAAATAGGTGGAAGCTCTTCTACGCCCAAGCCACCCCAAGACATCCTTGCTTTCTTAGTAGAGCCAGGGAAAACTCCTGAAGAAGAAGCATCGAGGATGGTTGTCTGCAAATTTTTCATGAGTTCAGGAAACGATGCCTTCTATGCATTGGCTGACTATGTATTCAATAAGGAAGGGAGTGGCCCTTAACATTTTGTTCAGAAAAAAAATAAATGAATTTTATTTTTATCAGCCTTCTTCTTTATACATAGTATTTCTTGAGAAATTTGCCGTTGATAGGCATCATGAGCAGATCTCCATTAGGCTTTGATAACCGATAGGCACCATTAGAAAATACGGTCTCAATAACATAAGGACCCTCCCATTTTGCTTGGAATTTCCCTTTGCTTTTGTGAGTCATCACCATCGGTCTTCGAACAGCCAATACTAGTTCGCCAACCTTGAACACCCTCTCTTTAACTTTACGATTGAAAGTTCGAGATATGCGGGCTTGATATAGCTCAATATATTGTTGTGCTTGAAGACGTTTCTCATCCAATCCTTCAAGTTCTTGGAGTCGTAAGCGATCATTATTCTCTATAGTTAGCTTATTAGCAATGGCTATCCGTAGATATGGAATTTGGATTTCCAAGGGAAGAACAGCCTCATATCCATAAACCAATAAAAATGGTGTAAAACCAGTAGGAGTTCGGACTGTTGTTCGATAAGCCCATAAACATTCTCCAAGTTTCTCGTTCCAATCACGTTTATTAGAAGAGACAAACTTTTTGAGAAGTTTAATAATCGTCTTATTGAAAGCTTCGGCTAAACCATTAGCAGCTAGATTATAAGCCGTAGAAGCCAAATTTTGAATTCGATTCTTATCATAGAACCGATAAAATGCCTGACTGGCAAATTGTGGACCATTGTCATGAATTATTTGTCGAGGAATCTCGAAGCGATAAATGACATGGTGCTTGATGAAGCTGATCACATTAGATATTTTCACTTCAGTAAGGGGAACTGCTTCTGCCCACTTAGAAAAGTAATCGGTTATAGCTAATATGAATCGATGTCCCTTGACAGAAGGAGGGTTAATAGGACCAATGACATCCATACCCCAAGCTTCGAAGGGCCAAGAGGCTGCTGTAGGATGTAGAAATTCAGACGACTGATGAATAAAATTAGCATAAATCTGACATGCTTTACATCTTCTGGCATAGTCTACAGCATCTGCTATCATAGAAGGCCAATAATACCCCATTCTTCGAATACGGTCTTGTAATTTAGGACCTGGTTGATGAGCAACACAAACACCATCATGAGCCTCTCGTAGTGTTTGTTTGGCTTTACTTTCTGAGAGACAATGCAGTAAGAGTCCATCATATGATCGACGATATAACATATGTAAAGACGAATCATAATAAAATCGAAATGATCGTCTCTTAATTGATACAGCTTCTTTCGGATCTTCAGGTAAAATCCCATGAACCGCATAGTCAATAAATGGAGTTCTCCAATCCCTCTGTTGGGGACTAACCTCTATAGTATAACTTTGTTCAACATACAGATTATTCTTGATACAGCACAGATCTTGGTCCAACAAAGTAATTGTGTTTTGCCTTCGGATTGGAACAGCCAAATCTGCAGCTAGACTAGCAAGAGCATCAGCCTCAACATTCTGAGAACGTGGTACAAATTCAATGAAGAATCCTTTGAATGAAAGGACCAACTCGACTACCACCTGATGGTAAGGGATGAGATCAGGTTTTCTGACCTCATAAGTTCCTCTAACTTGATTAACAATCAATTGAGAATCTCCATAAGCTTCTAGGAACTCAATATCCAATTGTTTTGCTACTTGGAGACTAATCAATAGAGCATTATATTCTGCTACATTGTTGGAACATGGCTCATTGAGAGAATAGGCACGGTATATGACCATTTTGTCAGGAGAAACCAAGACGATTCCTACCCCAGAGACAATGTTGCCTTTAGATTGATGACTTTAATTATCAGGAGATAAAGTCATTCTTTCAATAAACTTGGCAGCCATATACTCGAAAAAGAAATCTTCATTGATATCAAAAAGTACAGAATGATCAATATTTACATCGTTTACGATTTGACTGCTACACTTCGGATTAATTATTAGTGGACCATTATCCGTCTTCTGCGTAGATTTGCCAAGATTGACAATCAATGGTGGTTCTGGATCATTCGTACAAGAAGTATGCCCTTTGACCTTAATCAAAAAGGGTTGAACTTGGCTCTTAGTAGGAACATTTACTGATTCCTCAGATGAAGCTTGAGTTCTTCCTTTAACCTTGATTACCAAAGGTTGATTATTGACAGATTGGGATTGGATTCGTCCCTTGACAATAATCTTCAAAGGTTGCTCTTCTGGCGGATCTTCATTAAAAGACTGATCCTCAGTAGATGATTGATCCTCAGCTATGTCTGATATCTCTTTCATATGCTCTTGTTTATAAAGCCTTGAATCAGAAAAATAGTCTTCGACACCCTTGAAAGGATTGATATCAGCAAACTCAGTCTTTACAACTCCTTGAGTATCCACATACTTGAAGTATTGGTGGAGAGTTGAAGGTACGATATTATGCTCATGTAACCATGGTCTTCCAAGAAGGATATTGTAGGATACGTCTGAGTTGATAACATAGAAGGTTACCATAGTTCGGAGATCGCCAATCTGAATTTGCAGATGAATCTTCCCCAGTGGTTTACTCTTGCCAGAGTTAAGACCGACTATCGTAGTACTAGTGTAAGTCAAATCAATAGTAGGAATCCTCAGGGGTCTTAGCATACTCTGAAGAGTTATGCTAATTGAAGACCCAGGATCAATGTAGATCCTGTCAATTTCAGTAGATCCAATATACCCAGTATAGCATAGAGGCCTGTCATGTTTGTTATGCTTCAATAGCATATCTTCTTGTGTAAAGGTGATGTTGGGAATTGCTTCCATCACACTATGACAATGCGGACATGAAACTGGAGTATTATCAGGACTCTTGAGTTGAGCCAAGCATGAATCTGCCTGAAGTAGAGCTTCACTCAAAGTCTTCCTGCTTTCTCTAGAAAGGCGAAGTAGTTCAAATATAGATAGTCTAGCCGGAGTATTGGCTAACTGAGCTAGAATATCAAATTTGTAAGGTTTCATCACCACCCCCTGACTGGAAGCAGACTTCAATGGAACGTCAAAGCGTACTGCTTTCTGTTTCCCCTTTTCAACCACCGAGGGTTTAGCAGGAACAAGAGAAAGTTGAGCTAGTAGTGTTTCCACTACATCTTCTACTTCTTTGGAAGATCCCTCATAATCTTTGTGGTACTCCTTCCCGGATCTTGTACCAGTAAAAGTTTCTTCTTCAGACTCAAGAGAAGGAAGTACCATATTACAGGATTTAGTCTTCCTCCCTTTAGCCCTTTTCTTGTAAGGTTTGTTGTGAGGAATTTCAGAACCCAATCCAACAGTGGATTTTTGATTTTGAATTTGTAAAGGAAGTCGTATTCCTTTATCATAATTCAAACCTTCTGCCTTCTGAAAGTCATAACCCATTTTCTTCATGAGAAGGACAGATTGCTGACCGTACAGATGAATGGGCAGTAGACTTTTAGCAAATGGTTCCACAAAAAAAGAAGAAGAGATCTATGTATTCACAGGAGAATGAGGAATATATGTCTCTGTAGCCACAGGAGGAGAAGGATTCGGGATACGAGAAAAAATCCCTGTAGGAGCTTTTTCGTAAGCAGCAAAGACTTGTTGTGTCCGGTATAAAGGGACACTATTCATAGCTAACCACTGCTGATGAGTAAGCTTGAGTTTGGTAGGAGGAGCTAGACTTGGAGGACATATGTTCAATCCTCTTAGTCTATCTTCCAAAGGAGCGCCATCCCATAGATAATCTGAATCGTCAGGATCTGGAATAACATGAGAAATCATGTTGCAGGTTTTAACTTTCTTGCCTTTCTTGGATTTTGAAGTTTTACCTTCATTTTCCAATTCAGGTATTAAGTCAGGGTGTACCCACATAATTTCACCATTTTTTAAGGTAAGAGGCAGCAATCCGTTATTTTCTTTTCTAGGAGGCGAGATATTCACAATCTTCATCGTCGCCTTCGGGATTGGGATGATTCCATCTGCTACTTGCTGTGAAGGAAAGTCCCCGAATTGAAGAGAAACCATATTGGTTGTAACCGTATGGTTATCATTAGTTAAGGCGATAGCACCGCCATTTATCAGCTCCTAGATTTTCTTCTTCAGGATATAGCAAGCACTGGTAGGATGGTTAATGTATCTATGATAGATACAATATTTAGGATTGTCAGTTAGATTCACCTCATTAGGCCTCTTTGGCTCTGAAATCTGAAGTTTTCCACTCTTTACCAGACATTGAAATATCCCTGGGATATCACTCTCATCAAAAGAGTATTCTTCCTTTGGCCTGGAAGATTCTTGGCTATTCGACGTCATTTTATTCTTGAAAAGATTAACCATGAGGGTATCTTTTCCTTTCACATTACGATTGTCGGGGTTATTACCAGGATTACTTTTCTTTCCTCTATCATCTGAGGCAAAAATCATCCCATGTTCACGAGCCAACCTACCATTGGTCTCGGCAGAAACTGCTGCTATGATGAACGAAACCCAATCTGTAAATTGAGAACCCGTAAAAACAGCAATAGATGGTCGCAGATTCATCTTGCATGTATCAATGAGTGCTGAATCTGGCATGCTAGGAGGTATCTTTAAAGTCGCCTGTCGGAAATGTTCAATGAACGTCTGAGTATTCTCTTTCTCCTTTTGTTTGATTTCTATCAAGGAGGACATGTTCATGTCCATACCTCCTTCATAGAAGCGGGAGAGAAACATTGCCTTAAATTCGTCGAAAGACGAAATGTAATTGTCGGGTAAACTTCGATACCAATCATAAGCCGAACCCGTCAGGCACCCGATGAACACTCGAGTGAGAAGAGCATCATTTTTCTGCAGATGTACAGTCATAATATCAAAATAATTGATATATTGACTAGGAGAAGTCCTCCCATCAAACAATACCATGGATTGTGGCTTGAATTTTGGTGGAAAGGGTACATCGTTCCAATGGGGAGGATAAGGTTGTTTAATTCCTAACCTCTGGAGTTGATCCTTGTGCCTCAAGACTTCAAACTGTGCTTTGAGTTCACGTACTGCTTGAATGGCCTCAGTAGTCTGCGAAAGCACATTTGATTGAATAGTTGTTGGATGTACCGTAATCCCCACCGGAAATGGTACATCTTCTGAAATAATAGGATCTGGAGAAGCAGAATTTTGATTAACAGCAGGCTCTTGAACATTCAAAGGTATCTCAGCCCCTTGACTATCTTGAGTTTGTGCTGCTACTGGTACTGGTGCTATTACTGTCGGTTGAGCAGTTTGCTGATTCAATATTATCTGATGCATGTTTTGCACCATATTAAGCATGTCTTTCAGTGATTGCTCAATGGCAGTGGGACGCTGCTCTGTATTAACAGATGAGGTCTCTGGTTCATCTCCAACAGCGTATGATTCAACCTCTCTTGAAGATATAGAAGGATCAGTGTAGAAGTATGAATCGACACTGTCAGTCTCAGACTCAAAAGATTGAGTACCCCCAGCTTCTGAATCAGAAGTCTGAATTTGTCTTTGTCTTCTTGATCGAGTGTTCTGATATACTCCCTCAAAAGAATCAAGAAGTCTGTTGAACTGTTGCTGACCTGGGGTTTGGGACGTATTTTATCTTGGACGTCGTCCTCTGTTAGTATGAGACGCCATGTTCACTGACGCATATGACAACTCATGTTCTTGGTCTTCAGCTTGTTATTGAGACACATTAAAACTCAATCGATCAAAAACTGACCGTTTTGAAGCCGAACAACAATAATTGATCACAACCTGGTGATAATCACAATGATGTTTTTCTTAGGAAAATGTCACCGGAGATTGTCTATTCTTACGCTTTTGCATTAGCAATTCACGTAAGTCAGAAGGAGTGGAGGGAGTAGTCTTCTTTATTACATTTGGGGTGGAGAAACGTTTAGTTCCCTGTGTATAAAGAAGATTACTGGCTACATTTGCAGAACCAAATTGTACATTTCTACGCGTTTGGAGTTGTGTGCGTAAATCTTGAGATTTTTTAGCACGAAGGACTCCATTTTCATTGCGTGTAATTTGTAGATTTGGTACTTTGCGTAGAGCAGTATAAGAAGGCTGTTGGCATAGAACTGAAGCTTTACAAACAACATTTTTATGCTGCACTCGTTTAGGTGCATTCACTTTAGATGTAAAAATATCATTGCAAATTTTATCTACACTGTCAAAGACATGAGATCTACCTTTACGTGTAGAGCGTAAAAGTTGGTTATCTGCCACGTCACAGACGGGAGATTTTGTTTTACGCGAGGAGCGTAATTTATTTGAGCCTACCACGTCACCGGTGGGAGACTGATTCTTACACCCAGAAGCACAATCGTTAGAGTCTACCCCATTAAAAATGGGAGACTCGTCTTTATGTACTGAGCGTAAAAGTTGGTTTTTACCCAATGAGAGTAAAAACTGATTCTTACGCAGTGGGCGTGAAACCTGATTATCTTCACCATTACAAACGGGAGATAAATCGTCACACTTTGAGTGCAACTCTGAAGTAAGGACTGCCTCGTTACAAACGGGAGCCCCTACGACAGGAGTGGGAAGTATTCCCTTGCCACTAGCAGCAACAGAGAGATCAGAAGCTATTTTGGATTTAGGAATCCAAACTTTTCGTGCTTTGCGAGATTTTTGAACATTGGAGTAGCGAGAACCACCCCCAATTCGGAGCATCCCTTCATAAGCAGTCTGGTCGAAGTGTACAACCAGAGTCTTCTTTGTCGTTCCAATCGACACATCATCGTATTGAGCAATTGCCTCCTCGTCAGAGGAGAAGGTCGTCCCCAGCAGAGTCGCCATTTTTGTTTTACTTAACAAAATGCCTGGAAGTCGGATTTTAAAAATAAACGAGGAAGAGTACAAGAAGTATAAATTTAATTCTGGGAAAGTATTGCTGTAGAAGTCTGATCTGTAAATGATCACTTTGTTCCTTGGACCATACGATGATGATGAAGATCGCTGCTTGAAGATGAACAACTTGGAAGAACTAAGTCACCAGAAAGGTATCGACGCACTTGGGCACTGAGGGCGAGGCCGAATGCTTTCCTGCATTGCTTCACTCTGTTCTGAAAGAAAGGTTGAAGAAGAATGCTCTAGAGAATCAAAAATCTCTGAGTTCTAATCTCTCTGTCTTTTCTCCTGTCTCTGTGTGTCTGTGTCTTTCTGTGTGTGTCTGTTATATAAAAAAAATCAGTCTATTTATAGACTTGGGCTCTTGTGCGTAAAAACTCAGCAAAATTTCCGTCTTTATGCTAACAACTGTCACCCACGACTGAAATCATCGTATGTATATGTTGACACGTGTCCCATCATTTCAGTAAGAATAGGATACACGTACACACGTTCTTCGAGATGTCTGGCATGAAAGCCATGTAGGCAGACCACGTTCTCAACTGATGAAGAATAATAGGGCGTAAAACAACCCCAATGTACTCCGAGCGTAAAGCAGTGGACTAGGCGTAAAACAGCCCTGTCATAGATTTCCTGCGTAAAGTGGTTATTGAATAACCTTGAGCGTAAAGTAGCCCAAATAGACTTTACGCACACGTCGACTTTCGAGCGTAAAAACTCATATAATCTCCGTGCGTAATAGAGGCCATAGTGTGAGCGTAAAGTAGCTCAGTCCACATACTAAACGATAATATTGGTCTCTGTATAAAACAAATCCCTTCAAAATCTATGGTATATGCCATCATCAATATCTTCATGTCTGAGTTTGCATTAAATGCGAGACTTGACAGCTTTGTCCAGCGTAAAAGTGGCTGATCTGTCCTTGGCGTAAATTTATGGGTGTAGACCCGAGCGTAAAATGATCTGCCTACTTTAGGCGTAAAGTGATTAGCCTTGTCTTGGGCATAAAGTATTAGCCTCTCTGCGGCGTAAAGTAGATCAATTTGAGTGGAATGATCTATCACTTTGACTCTTTCTTTGAAGTACTTTTTACGCTCCTACAAGAATTTTTGTTTCACTTAACAAAATGCCTGGAAGTCGGATTTTGAAAATAAACGAGGAAGAGTACAAGAAGTACAAATTTGATTCTGGAAAAGTATTGCTGTAGAAGTCTGATCTGTAAATGATCACTTTGTTCCTTGGACCATACGATGATGATGAAGATCGCTGCTTGAAGATGAACAACTTGGAAGAACTAAGTCACCAGAAAGGTATCGACGCACTTGGGCACTGATGGCGAGGCCGAATGCTTTCCTGCTTTGCTTCACTCTATTCTGAAAGAAAGGTTGAAGAAGAATGCTCTAGAGAATCAAAAATCTCTGAGTTCTAATCTCTCTGTCTTTTCTCCTGTCTCTGTGTGTGTGTTATGAGAAAATAAGTCTATTTATAGACTTCGGCTCTTGTGCGTAAAAACTCAGCAAAAGTTCCATCTTTACACTAACAACTGTCACCCACGACTGAAGTCATCGTCTGTATATGTTGACGCGTGTCCCATCATTTCGGTAAAAATAGGATGTACGTACACACGTTCTTCGAGATGTGTGGCATGAAAGCCATGTAGGCAGACCACGTTCTCAACAGATGAGAAAGAATAGGGCGTAAAACAACCCCAATGTACTCCGAGCGTAAAGCAGTGGACTTGGCGTAAAATAGCCCTGTCATAGATTTCTCGTGTGAAGTGGTTATTGAATAACCTTTAGCGTAAAGTAGCCCAAATAGACTTTACGCACACGTCGACTTTCGAGCGTAAAAACTCATATAATCTTCGTGCGTAAAAGAAGCCATAGTGTGAGCATAAAGTAGCTCAATCCACATACTAAACGACAATATTGGTCTCTGTATAAACAAATCCCTTCGAAATCTGTGGTATATGCCATCATTAATATCTTCATGTCAGAGTTTGCATTAAATGCGAGACTTGACAGCTTTGTCCAGCGTAAAAGTGGCTGATCTGTCCTTGGCGTAAAATCATGGGTGTAGACCCGAGCGTAAGATGATCTGCCTACTTTAGGCGTAAAGTGATTAGCCTTGTCTTGGGCGTAAAGTATTTAGCCTCTCTGCGACGTAAAGTAGATCAATTTGAGTGGAATGATCTATCACTTTGACTCTTTCTTTGAAGCACTTTTTACGCTCCTACAGACCCCCTTCAAAGTTTTCAAATATCTCCAAAATTTGGAACACTTTGAACAGAAGCGTAAAATTGAGTTTTGACCAGTCAGCGTAAAATTAGGGATACGCAACAGTCATCCGCGTAAAAGCGGGGATATCCAACAGTCGGCATAAAATCTGGAATTTGAACCGATTTAAAATTTTCCTATAAATAGGGTTCTTCGAGAGAGAAACACTTTTACTATCATCCTTTGCAATCCTGAGTTCCTTTGCCCTGTCTTTCTTCGAAACCCTCACTTTGATCCAAAGGCTCCCAAGAAATCATCCGCCGCTAGCAACAAGGGGAAGAGACCAGCTGTCGATTTGTCGTCGGTCGATCATGCAACAACTCCCATTCCGTCGTCACCATCACACCGACAACCCAACCCGCCGTAGCTCCGTCTATGATGGGTAAAACCCTATTCTTTGGCTGGAAAAACCCATCGAGGAAGGAAAAGATAACCCAAACCTTCAGTTTTTGCGCCCACGTTATTCGTGTTAGCGTAAAACTGAAATGACAATATACGCCCACGTTGTACGTGTTAGCGTAAAAAATAAAAAGAGCACGCCCACGTTATACATGTCAGCGTAAAATTTGGATTACGCCCACAATTAATGTGCTAGCGTAAAACTTAACTACGCTCATGTTCATACATGCCAGCGTAAAAAGTTATATTACGCTCACATTAACATATGGTAGCGTAAAATTCATCAATCACTGAGAGGCTTTGTAAAACAAAAACTTCATAGACCTTTATCCACTTTTAGTAAGCGTAAAAGTCATAAAACCTTCAAACTAATTTGATCTCTTTTGTCCTTTTGTCAGTGGATTTGCAAGTTCACCCTCTCGCAGAAGTTTTCGGCTCGTCAGTTGGCATGGTAGGTTCGAACTATCTGGAAGATTTATCTCATGTCCAATTTCCTCAATCGAACCCTGAATCCCCAGCAGAGTCGCCATTTTTGTTTCACTTAACAAAATGCCTGGAAGTCGGATTTTGAAAATAAAACGAAGAAGAGTACAAGAAGTACAAATTTGATTCTGGAAAAGTATTGTTGTAGAAGTCTGATATGTAAATGATCACTTTGTTCCTTGGACCATACGATGATGATGAATCGCTGCTTGAAGATGAACAACTTGGAAGAACTAAGTTACCAGAAAGGTATCGACGCACTTGGGCACTGATGGCGAGGCCGAATGCTTTTCTGCTTTGCTTCACTCTGTTCTGAAAGAAAGGTTGAAGAAGAATGCTCTAGAGAATCAAAAATCTCTGAGTTCTAATCTCTCTGTCTTTTCTCCTGTCTCTGTGTTGTGTTATGAGAAAATAAGTCTATTTATAGACTTGGGCTCTTGTGCGTAAAAACTCAGCAAAAGTTCCATCTTTACGCTAACAACTGTCACCCACGACTGAAGTCATCGTCTGTATATGTTGACACGTGTCCCATCATTTTAAGAATAGGATGGACGTACACAAGTTCTTCGAGATGTGTGGCATGAAAGCCATGTAGGCAGACCACGTTCTCAACTGATGAGGAAGAATAGGGCGTAAAACAACCCCAATGTACTCCGAGCGTAAAGCAGTGGACTAGGCATAAAACAGCCCTGTCATAGATTTTCCGCGTAAAGTGGTTATTGAATAACCTTGAGCGTAAAGTAGCCCAAATAGACTTTACGCACATGTCGACTTTCGAGCGTAAAACTCATATATCTTCGTGCGTAAAAGAAGCCATAGTGTGAGCATAAAGTAGCTCAATCCACATACTAAACGACAATATTGGTCTCTGTACAAAACAAATCCCTTCAAAATCTGTGGTATATGCCATCATCAATATCTTCATGTCAGAGTTTGCATTAAATGCGAGACTTGACAGCTTTGTCCAACGTAAAAGTGGCTGATCTGTCCTTGGCGTAAAATCATGGGTGTAGACCCGAGCGTAAGATGATCTGCCTACTTTAGGCGTAAAGTGATTAGCCTTGTCTTGGGCGCAAAGTATTTAGCCTCTCTGCGGCGTAAAGTAGATCAATTTGAGTGGAATGATCTATCACTTTGACTTTTTCTTTGAAGCACTTTTTACGCTCTACAATTGGGTTCGGGTTTAGCCCGCCCAAGTTGCACCCCTAACCGTGTGTCCGTGTGTGTGTGTGTCCGTGTGTCTGTGTGTGTGTCCGTGTGTGTGTGTGTGTGTCTCTCTCTCTCTGTGTGTGTGTCTGTGTGTGTGTGTGTGTGTCCGTGGGAGAGGAGGAGGAGAGGGAAGGAGTTTTAGGGTTTACCTGAGGAAGAGGAGGAGGAGCTCGGATTGGGGGAGGAGGAGCTCGAGGAGGAGGAGCTCGATGGGGGGGGTAGGGGTCGCCGGGGGGGGGGGGGGAAGGAGTCGCCGGGGGGGGGGGGGGGGGGGAGGGCTTGCTGGGGGGGGGGAGTCGCCGAGG
>JANAVB010042953.1:0-28110 GCA_029216955.1 Iris pallida
AACCACCAGACCCTCTATCGACGAATTTATGATTCTTTTTTTTTGCGCTGTCTTGCTGGTGATGAAGCGAAGCAAGTATTGCGTGAAGCTCACGATGGTGTTTGCGGAGTGCATCAACCCGGTCCTAAACTACAGGATCGTATCCGACGCATGGGCTACTACTGGCCCTCTATGGTATCTGATGCCATCGAATATGCAAGGAAGTGTCGAGCCTGTCAAATCCATGCAGATTTCATCCATCAACGTCGAAATTCCTGCATCCGACTGCCGCTTCCTGGCCTTTCGAAGCTTGGGGCATGGATATCATAGGTCCCATCAATCCTCCTTCTTCTAGAGGACATCGGTTCATACTAGCAATAACCGACTACTTCTCCAAATGGCTGAAGCTATACTCTGGCTGAAGTCAAAACCAGCAACATCATCAACTTCATCAACACCATGTCATCTATAGATTTGGTGTACCTCGACGAATCATTCATGACAACGACCTCAATTTATCAGCCAGAAGTTTACAAAATTCTGCGATGATCATCGAATTGACAATGTCGCTTCGACAGCTTACAATCCTGCTGCTAATGGCTTGGCTGAAGCCTTCAACAAAACTATCATCAAGCTCCTCAAGAAGTTTGTGTCTACTAACAAATGAAACTGGAGTGAAAAGCTTGAAGAATGTCTTTGGGCCTATCGTACCACGGTCCGCAACCCCACAGGCTGTACACCTTTCTCTTTGGTGTATGGCTGTGAAGCAGTTCTACCCCTGGAACTTCAAATTCTGTCCTTAAGGATTGCTATCGCTAATGAGCTAACAACAGAGAATAACGATCTTCTTCAACTTCAAGAATTGGAGGCGCTCGACGAGAAGCGGCTATTGGCTCAACAGCATATTGAGTTATACCAAGCCCGCATCTCGAAGACTTTCAACCGCAAAGTTAAAGTCAGAGCCTTTCAGAAAGGAGAGCTCGTTCTAACCGTCAGGCGTCCTATGACTATGACTCACATGAGTAAGGGCAAGTTAGATACAAAATGGGAAGGGCCTTACATTGTGAGCAAAGTCTTTTCAAATGGAGCCTATCAACTCTCAGAGCTGGACGGTCGAGTTGTAATGATGCCTATCAATGGCAAATTCCTTAAAAAATACTATGTATTAATGTAACAGGGATTTTATGTAAATATGATCAGACAGTTCATAAATAAAGTTTGATTTTTATTTCATCATAAACGTTGTTACATAATATCAAGGACGGGAATCACTATCGTCCTTCTTGAAGACAGAACGAGGGCCATTACCGTCCTTCTCAAAAACATAATCGGCAAAAGA
Organism: Iris pallida; assembly: GCA_029216955.1. NCBI lineage: Eukaryota > Viridiplantae > Streptophyta > Magnoliopsida > Asparagales > Iridaceae > Iris > Iris pallida. The sequence goes on from JANAVB010042953.1 coordinate 1,319, forward strand.
GATGAGAACATCCTTGCTCGAACCCACCAAAACTTGCAAGCACCATCCTCATGGCCTCTTCTTCTTCCGTCTTTTCTGGTTCAACCAGGAAGTCCAGGATATCCCACGGTGGCTGGGGTGCAGACGAACCTTTGCCTGCCTCCATCTGCTTTGGTTGGGTCGGTTCGGCAGGACGTTCTTCAGTGCCTAATTCAACCTTCAGACGATCTCAGCCTTCTTGGATGCATCTCCAGACGATATCTTTATGTTGAAAAGTGAAAGTGGTCATTCCATCTAATTTTATGTTCTATTTATAGACAGAGATTGGTGAAACAACGAAGCGACACATTCATCTGACGGTTCACCCGTTCATTACATTCATCTGACGGTTCATCCGTTCACCACATTCATCTGACGGTTCACCCGTTCACTACATTCATCTGACGGTTCACCCGTTCACCACATTCATCTGACGGTTCACCCGTTCACTACATTCATCTGACGGTTTACCCGTTCACCGCATTCATCTGACGGTTCACCCGTTCACTACATTCATCTAACGGTTCGCCCGTTCACTACATTCATCTGACGGTTCGCCCGTTCACTACAATTATCTGACGGTTCGCCCGTTCATTACATTCATCCGACGGTTCGCCCATTCACTACATTCATCCGACGGTTCACCCGTTCATCTATTCATCCGACGGTTTACCCGTTCATCTATTCATCCGACGGATCACCCGTTCATCCAATTCCTCTGACGGTCCATCCGTTCATCCTGACGATTCATTTCGTTCACACATTTTGACGATTCATCGTTCATTCGTATCAGCAACTTGTCATGTATTTGTTACCTTTGATTAAGTTGTCTACTGAAATAATAATATTCAATAAGTTATATTTTGCCATGTCTATATTACCTCTGAGCAGATATAATAAATATAATTATTTTCTAAATCAAGAAATATATCATGTCTCGGACCTCTGAATATATTTTCTATCGCAATTATTTATATCCAAACAAGATATGCAATAAATAATAGAGCCACAATAAAATGTCTTTTTATTGATCAAGATTAAAGGGCATTACAAAAGGAGATGTTACAAAACAGAAGATACAAAAAATCTTTCTATTCGGCTGGTGGAGTCATCAAACTAGTCATCTGCTGCTTTAAAAATTGAAGTCGCTCCTCACGAGAATCCATCACTCGCCTCCTAGCTTCCTCCATTCCAGACTTATCATCAAAAGTCGGCAAGGTTACTAGTCTGCGGGAGATTTCAGCTTGATGAGTTGTGACATACTCATTTCTTTCCTGGGTCAGAGCGTCCAGTTGCTGAATGCAGCTTGATGTTGTGTGGCCTCATCTTCTAGAGCAAGCTGAACAAGTCTCAACTCTTCTTGAAGACGGGCAGATTCTGCTTTTAGCTCAGCAACTTTCTTTTCTTTCTTCCCGACAGCAGATGCTATTATCTCTATTTGAGAGTTATACTCTGAAGACTTGGCAGTGAAAGTGTCTAAGACAATCTGGAAATCAACTTTCGCAACTGCAACCTCTTGAGACATCCTCTCAAACTCGGCATGTACTAAGGGCTTCACCTCCCCCCGATTCATATCTTTGTAGATCTTAACTGATTCTTCCAGCTCATCCAGTATGTGTTCAAAGTAAGCAGCTTGCGCTTCATCACCTTGACTTCGGATGGCAGCGATCAGATAAGAGGTTGGACCCCTAACAGTTATGAAACCAACATCTTCTTTCCCCATTACCCTTTCTACTAAGGGTCCTAGTGAATTGAAGAAAAGTTTGGTGAAGGAACCAATTATGAATCTGTTAGTAGCTATGGCACCAGGTGTAGCAGCTACTCCCATGGACGTCGAAGCAGCAGTGCCTGTACAGATGGACGTTCAGCTTCTTGCACGTGAGTGGAGGTCTTTCTAGACAAAGGAGCCATGGTAGAGCTAGTCGCTCCTCCCAGATGTTCCTCTAAAATCAAACAAACCCATCAGTTGGCTGTCATTAGCAACTATCGAGAGGATCAAAAGTAAGAGCAATCTTACCATTGCTGGGCAGTGACAAGTTTGTCATCTGCTGACACGGGTTGCAACCTCGCTGAAGAAGCTTCAGACATTACTGTCTGGCTACTACCGCTTCGGAGCCGCCCGAAAAATATCGACTACTGCTGGCCATCGCCTTTATTGGCACTATATCAGTGCATATGGGAGGAGTTGGAGAAGTTTCAATTTCTGCATGGATAAAAATTTAAATGTCAGCCATTTAATCTATGAAAAAAGATTGATAATATCATTCAATACCTTTGGGATCAGCAACAGTAACTTCCTCAGGTGCTACTTCCTTGACCGTATTCTTCTCTGGGGATACAGGTACATCATCCTCTCCTGGGTTAAGAGTGTCATCAACAGCTTCTGTTGATGTATCTTCATCACTTGCACTCTTCTCTGGTGCTTCTTCACTATCAGTTGCGGCGACCGGATCTACATCATCATGGAGGCCGAAGTCGCAGTCATTCAGAGCATCGATCATTAATCGATCTTCTTCATCACGAAGTGTTTTCGGTGTAGCTGGAAGCTGGGTAGTTTCCACTGCAAGTGTAGGAGATCGCAACACTTTATCCTCTTTCTCCATGACTTCCTCCCTGGTCTCTACAACCTCATCCCTCCTCTCTGGACTCAAAGCTTCTTATCTGGACAGGTGTAGGAGATGACATTGTGATTCCGACGATAGCACTAGCCACGACCGATGACAGGATAGGTCTTGGAGGACTGGCCACTTTCCTTCTGACAACTATCTTCTTTCTGCGTAGAGGTCTCTCCGGACTCTCTACATCTACAACATCTACTTGTCTTTGAAAAGAGGTTGGAGTCATCGCTTCTTCTCTCTGAGTCGACTCAGCCTGCTGCCGAGATTGCGACCGGGTAGTAACCCTTTCTGATGATTCCAAGACAAGCTTCTTCTTAGCGATTGGAGAAGAAGGTTCTTCTATCCTCCTCTTCTTCTCCTTGGCCGGAGATCTGACAACCTTCAAGGAGACGCGCAGTGGCTCATTGACTTCTTCAGGGAAGTTGGCTTCCCTCGAAGCTTCCAACGGTACATCGGCCGGCTCACGCTCTTCATCATTGCTAGGAGCCGACACAACAGATGCTCCCTTCTTTAATCGGGCCGCTGTCGCAAAGCTGTCTGCGAGACAGTTCTCGACAAAGGTATTTGCTGATGTATAGAAAAATGAATATGTATACAGCATCCGAGGACCATGATCGCTCTTTATCGGCATCGAGAATGTTGTTCTTGTGTCTCGAGCATTATAGTAAGCCCAAGCCCGGGCTCCATCGATCATATAACCTTTTTTTTGTAGGCACGTGATGGCATTGCCTATATGAAATTGGTCATAGCCAAATTTGTGCGCAAAACGGCTGGGAAGATAGGGCTCCAAATAACATTCGTCTTTAAATCTGTAGACCAGGTGTGACGGCCGGATTGTCCTCAGCCAATCAAAAACTGCATGGCCCAAAGGCTGCCTCCCAGAGTCAACCAAATTTGTAGACATGTGCTCATAGCCAGCTGGAGGGGAACACAATAGAAGTTCCATCCCTTTCCGAGATTCAGAGCGCGTCTGCAATCTCTTAAACTGGTGTATATCCACTTGCTTTTTGAGAATCTCCTCAAAAAGCTGCTGCTTACCGCTTCCACGGGATTCATCCGGATAGGATAGTGCAGAAGCAGCCATCCGAATAGGTATGTGTATGGTAGCTCTAGCCGAGGAAAGCTTCCATTCTCGCATTTCCCTTTAAGCATCGAATCGACAAAAAGGCGGAGACCAGTATTCTTTCTGCAATTCATCGCTGATAATAGATCCATCCGGTAGCCGAAGACTAAGCGGATGGCAGTAAATAGTACGCCTCGATGAAAGCGATCGACGATGCTGGCTCCAGGGATAACGAATCGTCGAAGCCAGTAGGTAAGGAAACCCGCCAGGTGGGCTTCCTTTGACATGGGCCTATAGCCCATCCTCATAAAACTTTCAATAATGTCTCCTGTCTTGAAAGGAAGATATTGAAGATCATCATCGATCTTGATATCCATCTCCTTGTTCTCCTCCATCAACCCTATCACTTTGCTGCTACTAAGTGGTCTGAAGAAGTTGGGTTTACAATTATCGTGCTCCTTAGTCTTCTTCTCCATAATATGGTGAGAAAGAGATATGGCAAACATTTCGTCGAGTAGCAGGTGCCTGATGAACCACTCTTGTAGTATAAGGAACAGATCTTGTAGTGGCACAACAGCTCTTCAAATACGGCCACTATATCAGCATTCTTCTGATGAAGTTTGTCCAAATCGTCATTGGTCGAAACAAATTCTTCATAGGGAATATTCCCCATTGCCAGGCTCGAGATGTACTTCATCTCGTGAAGAGCCAATCCGATCTCTCCACAGAGCGTCATAAAAGTCCCTGTTCTGTAGTTGTACCTCTCTGCCAATGCAAGAAATAGGTAAGGATTGGGGTGGAAGCCGTAAACGGTAGAGTACACCGCTTGGTACAGCTCAATCTCCTTGAGCTTCTCTTCGAATTGAGCCAATATCCAATTGGCTATACAGTTCCATCTGTTGTTATCCGGATTAACAAGACCTGTCAATCGGATATCTTGGTCTGGATATCTTCCCTCAACCTTTGCAAACTCATTCGCGAATATCGACGTTCTGACTGGTAGCAGCAAGGAGGAGTTTTCCGGTAGAATGCAGCCGGGTTTCAATCCTCTGAGTAGGGAGCTGTGACGCTCAGAGGAACTGTAGAACATGTCCTTATTGTTTGGCCCCTTCTTCACACAAATATTTCCCGTTCGGGCTTGCTGAAGAGGAGTTATATCCCATTCCATCCTTCTGGGATAGCCCGTAAAAGCATAGCGAGATAGGGGAAGGCATCCAGATATCTCCGGTAGAAGTATCCTTTTCTCGCCTCTTTGAAAAATTCTCTGTTCAACTCGAGGTCTGGGCTGAGAACTCTTGTCAAGAGCCTCACCAAACAGAAACAGAGGCTTCTTATGAATAATGGCATCAGCAGTTTGCAGAGGCTGGCCGTTCATCAGACTCGGCAATGTTTTATTGTCTTGTGCTGTTATGATGGCTTGTCGAGACGACGACAGGGCATACTGAGGAAATATCACATAGAAAAGATCCTCCTTAAACTCAGGTTCAGCCAAAGTCCCTGCAAAGACCTCATAATTGGGATCTTTCCTGAGGTTAACTGCATCAAACAAAGATACAAAATTTAGTACATATAAAATCAAAGAGTCTGTTCAAAAGATCAGCAAATTGCGCAGTGTCAGATTACGGTATGTGCAAAGCATCAAATTGTGCTAATGTAGCCTACATGTGCAAAATATCCAGTTGCGCCAACACATCCACTTGCGCAAGATATCAGGTTGTGCTTGCGTAAGGCATCAATTTGCGCTGACTCAACAGACTTGCACAAATCGATAGATTGTGTCGAACATCTGCCAGCGCTTTCCAACCGATTGCGCAAGAATATAGTTTTCATAAAAATGAAAACTATTGTGTGTGTGCAACCAAAACCCTAAACAGGGCGGCGCAATACCATCAAATCTCTAAAAAGAGAGAGGTATGAAGGTTCAAAAATATCAAGAACCCTAAAAAGGGTTTTGATCGAGTTCATCATCTACCTTGCAGCGCTGGGTGGCCAACTTCATGACGAGAGATTCGGGGCGCAACTCGAGTCGAGGGTTCGGCCACAGCCTTGCCTTTCTCGGTGGCAGTTCGCTTAGGGGCCATTGACGTCGACGGCGAAGAGAAGGAGAAGTAGTCGGAGAAGATGAGCTCTTGTCTCTTGAGAACAGTTGAAAATAAGTAAAGAATAAAAGAAAGAAGAATGGAAACTATTTATAGTTTTTCAAAAGTAACAGTCACCTCAGATTGCACCGAGAAATTAGGAACTGATTACTCCAAATGTGCAGTCAAAGCATCATTTGCGAAACTTGATTTAAATTTGAAATTTAAAGTGTTTCAAAACTTTGAATATTTTTAAATTTTGAAAACTTTGAAGGGGGTCTTGTAAGTCCTAAAAATCAAGTTGCACCCATCAAAAAAGTAATAAAAATCAAATTGCGCATCTTTCAAAATAAACTGCACGGGAACCAGATTGTGCAACAAGTCAATTGCACAAGGACGAACCGCGCTAACATTCAAGCGCGCTAGCTAACGTGGCAACGTCATCATTACCTGACACCAAAATCAGATCTACTGACAACTGATAACCCGAAGAACGAGGAAACTGTTCGTTTCTTGTGCCACACCGCCATGACAGCTGTATAGCGCGGTCCAGCTGTCAACTTCCAACGCAGTCTGCCAGATCCTCTTCAGCGCAGTTCGATCCTAGCGCAGTCTGAAGCTAGCGTAGTTCAAGCAGCACAAACCATCAAGATAACTGACATTTCATACGTGGCATACATGCCATCAATTACTCACCACGTGGCAGCCGTCTGTACACGACCATGCGCATTTCAATCAAACAATGCCATGCGTCTCATACAGTTGGCCCACGTTCGAGAAACTGCCAGCACAGTTCGCTGCTTGCACAGTCCAATGCCTGCGCAATCCAAAAATAACTACTAATTAGTTATTTTTCAGAACTCTATAAATAGAGTTTCAAGTCCTTCATTATGGACATCATTCAAGATCATCACCAGAGATCAGGAGTTCTTACCAAAGTGCTACTGCATTCTTCAGAGGCTACAGTCTTCAAAGTTCACATCGTCCAAGGGATAAAGTGATCGTCTTTATATCGGATTTCTATAGTTGTACTTTCCCAAAATTCAATTGTAATCTTCTTACAAAGTTTGTGAAATAAAGAACATTTGTTTTTACAAAAAATAGTATAACGATTGTTGCACCAGAAACTTTCTGTCTTATGGTCGAAATACCGCCGGTATGCCTTCGTATATCACCGGTATGCCGTTTAGGCTGATTTGAGCTGTTTTTCCTGCTTTTGACCATTTTTGATATTTTTTGATTGTAGTAGACTCTTAACATGATTATATGACCTTGTAGAGTTAGAGAATGATTGTACACCCTATATACACTTGGCACTAATATATTTTCATGAATTGTTTTATGTCATGTACTTATCTTTATTAATTTCTTCCCACATGCCATGATATATTTTTCTATTGATTTCTTCTTACATGCCATGATATGTATTGCCGTGTCTTTTTCAATTTTATGTCAAGTACATTTATTGTCTAGCTGTACATTGATTGATAGTAGTCTGTCATGGCATACTCATGATTTTCGTACATGTTCAGATTCTTGATAGTGGCTCGTAGTAGCACACTCATGACTTGATTTTCTTATTGATTTCTAGATCAGAGATATGAGTACATGTTCTTTCTTGACATCATGGATATAGCTTGTTAAATTTTAATCTATTGTATCTTGACACTGGACAATCGAGTGTGAGTATTGTTTTGTGTATCACGTGATGTTAGTATGGGGATGTTCATAAGTGATAGCTTACGAATTACTCGTACATAATACACAACATCTTAGGAAATTATTGAGTGTCCACGACTTAAGAATTTGACATGAATAAGATAAGGTAAATGACTAGTAAAATTCAAGTAGATCATTGAAGGAGGAAATTCGTGCTACCAATCCCGAGCTCCAAGGGCCCCATGAGGCGTGGTTCAACCCTGCTAGGAAAGGGCTCCAAGTCTTCTCCTCCGGATGGTTCGTACTCAGAGGATCGACATGGATTAGCGAGGGGGTTACCTTTATTTCCCACTTTATCTCGCACTTTTATTTTGTGGTGTATTAGCCAAGGACATATGTTAGTCCTTATTTCTGGGTTTTGTTCCCTCCGTCTTAGTACGGCATAGATGTATATTCTGGACAGGTGCTAGTTGTACATTTACGTACCTTTTGTATAGTCAGTTGATATATCTTTTATTATGTCAGCTCTCATGATTATGTATGTACTTGTGTTTGGGACGCCTTACCCATCTCATATATGATTTACTCTTTATTGCTTCTTATGTTGATTAGATTGAGATAGAATTTGTTCGACCTTAGGAGTCGTCAGTGGCATGCTAGAGTCCACCCACTTATCTTCTAGACAGCTTTGACCGTATTTTGGGGTATTGGCGTACTCTGATATACGTAGCTGGCTTTGTTTCGCCCTCGATCTCCAGTATTCTGGTTCTGGGGCATGACAGGGTTTCTTGGTGGCCCATACAGGTCTGTCTTCAGACTTGTGGGGGATTCATCTTATTAGAATCTCAATCCTATATTTGTCTTCTTTTGATCTCCTTTTGCTGATCGCATCATCTTGTTTTCCTTGAACTATGGACATGCCTGATATGTCATTGCTCTATTCCTGTCCCTTTTGATATCACCTGTCCTTATCATTCAGGGACACCCAACCTTCTTATCTATTTCTTTCGAGGATTTTATTGCTCCATCTTCTTCCTTGGTTCAGGCAGTATGTCGACAACAGATCTCGCCTCCACAGAGTCAGGTACCAGTACCATCTCAGCATCTGGTGGCAGCTCAGTTCTCTTTACTCCAGTTAGTTCGGCTAATAAAGTCAGCCCGATCCCATGTTCAGCTCCTCCTTCCGATGCGGTCTCAGCAGATTTAATGTCAGCATCCGGCTCAGTTTGCCCAAGTCCAGTAAGTCAGATAAAATTAGCAGCAGGTAAGAGCAGCAGTCCCGATGCATAGATAGAGAGAGTTTATTATTCTTGAGTAGATGTTGGCTGAGTGCAGTCAGATTGTTAGTAAGCTTCTGAGGTATTCCTTGAGTCATTCTTATTCTTGGGTTCCGTTGACGGCATTATATTCCATTCATACCCGGAATACGATGGTCAACTTGACATATTCGACGAGTGAACGCGAGTTTCTCGTACCACTCATCTGCCTCCGTATCTCGTGATACACGATATCTATCATGTATCGCGACTACGTAGGTGCGTCCTAGATTAGAGTTATGTCTTCGACTAAGTCGTTGGTACCGACTTACTTCGAAACTTGACCCTTGTCCACTTTGTGAGTCAGCGTAGGCAAGCGAGGACGAATCCCTACATAACTGACTCAGGGGTATATTATTCCATATGCCTCCTTTTCTTGTATTATATATGTATGTATTTATTATTTTCCGTATTTATTTAAATTCGGTATCTCAAATATCACTTGTACACGGGATGTTTTCTTTCGATGTGTTATGATTTTACATTATTTTAGCATGTGCATTTTTACTCGACTGGCTTTAGGAAATTCCGAGGACAGAATTTTTCAAGTTGTGGAGAATTGAGAGACTCGTCTCACAGTATTGGTATTTATATATGGATACATATTTTGTATTGTATTTCGTATTTTCTTGATTTTTGGAATGCTTTAATTTTTTTTTCAAATTATAGATTTTCTCCTTGACCGGCATACCGACGGTGTACCGGTGTATACCGTCGGCATACCATCCGGACAGATTTTCTATATTTTAGATATTTTTGATTTTTGATATTTTTATGAATAGTATTTCTGATATTTTCATGAATAGTGTTTCTGATATTTTCGTGAATAGTATTTAGATATTTTGATGAATAGTATTTAGATATTTTCGTGAATAGTATCGATGCATCCTATTGTCCATTGGATAATTGGTTTTCTTTCAATGGTTAGGATTGATCTAGATTTTGACATGGATCAGGATCCAATGATCACGATTAATTCACCCCTTCTATATATACCCTCTTATTTTCTCTCTCTTCTCTCTTTTCATTCTCTCCACCCTTTCTCTCCATTCATCTTCTCTTTTATCCCCTTGGGGTTTGCATGGGAGCTTGGCCTTGAGGCCTAGAGTGTGGTTTCGTACCCCTCTTGGTAGTGGAGTAGAAGATTAGGCTTGGAACTTAACCCTAGGCAAGTATATCTTGCTCAAAAGTGACATGACCATGCTATAATTTTGTTTTCCATAGAAATTAAAGTTTTATTGTTCTATAATATGCTCCTCTAAATTGTTAACATCTTTAGTATATAGCACTTTTGGTTTTGATCGATAGAATTACGTAGATCTAAGTTTTTAGATGTGATTTTTGAGTATTTTGAGGTATTGATCTATCAAATGCTTTAATTTTTGAAAACTAATACTTCCATGTTGTAGGAAATTCAATTCTATGCAATTTTAGCTTTTGAAAATCTGAATTTTGATTTAAAATAAAAATTTTATGGCCGAAACAAGTTTTGACAAAAATCTAAATTTTGTTGCTGTTCGGAAAATCGATATACCGACGGTATGCCAATTTTTGCACCAGAAACTTTCTATCTTTAGGCCAAAATACCACTGGTATGCCGCCGTATACCGCTGGTATGCCGTTTTAGGCTGATTTGAGCTATTTTTGCCCGTTTTTGATATTTTCTCGATTGTAATAGACTCTTAACATGATTAGATGACCTTGTATGGTTAGAGAATGATCATACACCCTGTATACACTTGACATTAATATATTTTCATGAATTATTTTATGTCATGTACTTACCTTTATTAATTTCTTCCCACATGCCATGATATTTTCCTATTGATTTCTTCTTACATGCCATAATATGTATTGCCGTGTCTTTTCCAATTTTATGTCAAGTACATTTATTTTCTAGCAATACATTGAATGATATTAGCATGTCATGGCGTACTCATGATTTTCGTACATGTCCAGATTCTTAATAGTGGCTCGTAGTAGCGCACTTATGACTTGATTTTCTTATTGATTTTTAGATCAGAGATATGAGTACATGTTCTTTCTTGACACCGTAGATATAGCTTGTTAAATTTTAATCTATTGCATTTTGGCACTGGACAATCGAGTGTGAGTATTATTCCGTGTATCACGTGATGTTAGTATGGGGATGTTCGTAAGTGATAACTTACGAATTACTCGTACATAACACACGTCATCTTAGAAAATTCTTGAGTGTCCATGACATAAGAATTTGACATGAATACGATAAGGTAAATGACTAGTAAAATCCAAGTAGATCATTGTAGAAAAAAATTTGCACTTCCAACCCCGAGCTCCAAGGCCCCCATGAGGCGTGGCTCAATCCTGCTAGGCAAGGGCTCCATGACCTACCAAGTTTGCGCGTATTGATACACGATCGAGTCACATATCATGCTGGGTTGTGGCATAGTCAGTTATATGTTTTCTTTTATAAGTATATGATATGGTTGTTCATGTTGCAAGTCAAGACACGTTTCATCTTCCAGCAGTCTTGTTGGGCAATAGATGTACTACTCATACCCCTGGACATCCGGGTATCTACAGTCAGGTAGTTGCGAAAATCCTCAACTTGTATACTAGTAATTAGGATTGTGATAACCCTAGCTAGTTAATGATAGCAAGCCATAGGTAATGATTGACGTGCACTTTTGGTTGTGCGTTACTTTATATGCTCTTATGTCGATGAGTGGCCAGAGGCTAAGTTTTGCTAGGAAAAAGATCTGCAAACCTGGTCCTTATTTGGTTAAGGGTTGTGGCTCCGATTTCTAGTAGTTCCTAAGTCCCTTGTTGCTCATTGGCTTATTGTTCTCTATTGCTATATGGTTTAGTATTTCCATTCAGTCATTTATATTCTCGAGATTCGTGCATTGGAACCGCACTAGTCTCGACCTATATTTATTTATTTATGTTGTGTTGTTGTTGGGCTTTGTCGTTCACCTCGAGCCTTTCTTATGGTACTTGCTATTTGGGGTCTGGCCCCACTGTTTTTGCATGGCCCGGTTCCATAGTTGATCACGAGGATCTATCGTCTTCTCCTCCGGATGATTCGCACTCAGAGGACCGACATGGATTAGCGAGTGAGTTACCTTTGTTTCCCAATTTATCTCGCACTTTTATTTTGTAATGTATTAGCCAAGGACATATGTTAGTCCTTGTTGTTTGCATTTTGTTCCCTCCATCTTAGTACGGCGTGGATGTATATTCTGGACAGCTGCTAGTTGTACATTTATGTACCTTTTGTATAGTCAGTTGATATATCTTTTATTATGTCAGCTCTCATGATTATGTATCTACTTGTGTTTGGGACGCCTTACCCATCTCATATATGATTTACTCTTTATTGCTTCTTATGTTGATTGGATTGAGATAGGATTTGTTCGACCTTAGGAGTCGTCAGTGGCATGCTAGAGTCCACCCACTTGTCTTCTAGATAGCTTTGACCGTATCTCGGGATATTGGCGTACACTTGCAAAAATAAAAAGTTTATTCCAAACTTGAAAAAGAATTAGTACAAAGTATAATTTATTCTGGGGAAGTACAACTTTTGGAATCTGATCAGAAGACGATCACTTTATCCCTTGGACTATGTGAACTTGAAGATTGCAGCCTCTGGAGAATGCAACAGCAATTTTGTAAGAGTTCTTGATCTCTGTGCGTATGTATCTGATGATTTCACAATGATTGGAAACTCTATTTATAGAGTTCAAGAAATAACTGTTTTAGCAGTTATTCTGATGTGCGCAAGGCTGGATTGCACCAAATTGTGTTGCGCCAACCTCCTGTTGTGCCAACTTTTATTCAGTTGTTAAGTCGTGTACTAACTGTATTTAGACGTGTAGCATCATGTGATTGAGATGTGCATGGTCGTGTACAGGATAGTAGATACGTCTTGAAAGATTAGTGGCATGTACGCTACGTCATCCTGCTTTAGAATATAAGTTTTCTCAACTTCATCAGGTTGCGCGAGCTTAGGTCAACTGTGCCTGATTGAGCCGTACCTAGACACGTAGTAGCTTTTGAGCAGAAGTCATTTAGATTGCGCCTAGGCGCAACTAAAGATTTTGTCTGGATTGCGCCTAGGCGCAACTTACGAAGTGTACAGGACAGCTGTCTACCAACTCTCCTTGAGCGGCACAGTTTACGGAATTCGAAAAGATTTTCCTCGTTCACTGTGGTGTCAGTCGTCAGTGCTGTCAGGTAATGATGGCCATTAAGTGTCAGACGCCACGTAGATTTTGGCGTAATCAGACTGGGAGCAGTCTAATATCAGGCGCAACCTGATCAGTGGCGCAGCTTGTTCTCTGAGCTTCATATCAGTAGCACAACTTGATCACTGATTAGTATGTTCAGGGCACAACTTGATTTTTAGGCCCTACAAGACCCCCTTCAAAGTTTTTATAACTTAAAATATATCAAAGTTTTGAAATACTTTGAATTTTATAAAAAATTTAACTGAGTCAAGTTGCGCCAGTTTTGCGCAATCTGTTATGACCAATTACGATTCATCATGCACGATTCAGGATGACTGTTAGGATTCTGACTTTCTGACTATAAATAATCTCCGTTTACTCCACTGTGATTCTTTACTTTCATTTTTAATCTTCTGAGCAAATTTCTATAGCTTTTGCAACCCTCTTTTTTGACCATCTTCTTGACGACATGGCCCCCAAAAGGACTGCTGCTGACAAAGAAAAGGCCATCGCCACCCCTTCAACTCGTGTTTTGCCTGCCCATGTGCCACAATATGCACCGCCCTTTTCTCGTCGAGAGACAGCCAACCCAGCATTGGAAGGTGATTAAGGGCGAGCCAATTCGATTTATGAGCGATGATTTCATCAACGATTGATTTGCGTACCTCTTTTTAGAGTGTGGAGTATCACAAACTTTGCGCCACCCCTTCTTAGGGTGTGGTCGCCTTTTTCTTGAACACTGTTCGTTCTTACGAACTGTGTCACGCATGCTGTTTGCGTAAAAATTTGAGGCACAACTCAACATGTGACGCAACCTAAAATGTCGCACAATTTGAGTTTCACGCGACATAGCCTTTGGCGCAACTTGAATTGTTGCGCAATTCAGAATATTGTACAACTTAGACTTTGCGCAACATATTACGTGGCATAACTCAGAATGTCTGTGCCACTCAATAAGTTGTACAATTTGTTTTTTTTCTTCTAATTTTTTTTGTTCATATATCTCTTTGCAGTTAATCTCAGGGAAGACCCGAATGCAGAAAGGTTTGCTTCAACATTTAACATCCCAGAGTATAGAGAGAATTTGTCTCATGTAATCTTCCCTCAATATGATGGCCCTGAAGCACGAAGAACTCTACTCATAAATCAAGATAATCAAATTATTTTGAACTTAATGAACGGTGAACCTCTTCAAACCTGGGATACTACAGTCCACAAAAAACCTGCCTTTTTATTCGGGGATGCTATCAAGAAAACCTCCCAACCTAAGGCAAGAAAAGAGACAAAATATTTCTTAAAGGGAAACAATGCCATACATCTAACAAAAATATCGAGATCTATGGCATTATCCCAGTATGCTTTTGCTAGCTATCCTAGAAGGATGTCATGGGATTTAACTCCTCTCCAACAAGCAAGAGTTGGTCGGATCTGTTATAAAGTGGGTCCGCAGAACAAAGACCTTTTTTACAGCACATCTGAAAAATATAGCACACACTTAAGAGGTTTAAGGCCCAGCTGCATCCCTCCTGAGGATTCTTCCCTGCTTCTTCCAGTCAGAATACCTATTTTTGCAAATACATTTGCAAAAGCTGAAGGAAGATATCCAGACCGCGCTATGCACATGACAGGCCTGGTAAACCCTGGAATGAAGCGTTGGAGTAGCTTGTCCATATGGATTTTGGAGGAATTCAAAGACAGGCTCATTGATCTGGGCCTCTATAATCCAATCTATACTACGGTATATAGCATTCATCCAAACCCTCACATGTTCTTGGCTTTAGTAGAGAGATATAACAAGAGCACTGGGACCTTTATGACACCTCATGGAGAGATGGGATTTGCTTTTAACGAGATGGAATATATCTCTCGTCTGCCGATGGGTGACAACCCATATGAAGAATATGTACCCATAAATGATGAATTAGATGCTCTAGCAAAGGAGAATCCCCAGATGATCACAGTTTTCCAAGAGCTGATGTGTCACTATAAAGTCTGCTTACTCTACTACGAAAGTGCCACTGCGGGTACTTGCTACATCACAAAATCGATGCCATATCTGTTTCTGGGTCATGTGTGGGAGGACAAGCCGCTGGACAGTCAAGCCTGTATGCCTCGTTTCTTTGAACCGTTTGATAGAAGTGATATACAATTATTGATGGAAAAACATAACCATGGGGATGTCACCCTAACTGAGGACTCGGGTTTGTTCAAGGCTGGCGATGTTCTTCAAAGTTATCTTAGACAGGGTCTATGTCTCCAGAAGCCCAGCTGGCAGGCTTTCTATCTTTATGGCTACGGCGTTTTATAATTCCGGGAGCCAGTACAGTTGATAGATTTTACCAGGGTATTTTGTTTGCTGCAACACGTCTTGTATTTGGATACAAGATGGATCTCCTATTAGCAATGACCTGCCACCTGAATGTTGGATTGCATTCTTTTGTAGACACCATGTTGCAAGATAAGGATAGTCGATCGGATTTTCCTTGTACTGAAATGCCATATACTTGTTTGTTCGGGTGGTTATTGCTACACCATCCCTGTTTAATGAACCCGGATATGGGACCTGTTGATGGAGACTTCATCGGGCGTTTTACTAATGCTCACTGGAAATATACTGCTCTTTCGGAATGTCGACTTGCCTTGAACCGTGGATCAAGATAGTATTTCCAGTGTGTTGGCCCCCTTCATGGTATGATACTATGCCTCCACAGATGATGGACTTATCTGAAGAAATACTCCGTTTAAGTCCAAACATTTTTTCCTGGCTTAAGATAATTCGGCCTTCTCACTTGGTCTATAGATTTGAAGAAGAATGTTATTTGGAACCGTATTTGCTGAGTCGATTTGCACAGCAGTTCGGGTATGATCAACTTCATGTAGGAAATGCAACCACTTGCCTACAGACCAAGGGTTATCTTATTGATGGGACTAGGGCTTGGAATTATTACAATGCCCGGGGCACAAAAGCTATTTTTTCTATGCCTTATAAACTTCCCCAAGGCCCACGTATGTTATATTCTTATGCAAACTTCTATACTTCAGCGAACACATTCGCTGAAAGCTTCCATCCTGCACATAGCTTCGCAACTGAAAGGAGAATTAAATAAGAAAAATGTACTCTTCAGTCTTTCTGGGATGTAGAAGATAGAGATCCTGCCGATGTACCTCTGGAGGCATCAATTTTAATGAATTTTGCTGATCCGGTTCAAGATCCTTTAGATATATCCATAAAGATGCGAAAAGAAAAATCTCCTGTTAAAGGTTTGAAGAAGAGAAAGACTAAGGAAATAACAGCCTCTCCTCAACAAGATAATCCTTCTAATTATCCAAGAGCTCCTGAGAAGAGGAAAAGAACATCACTGGTTATCAATGAACCAGTGCCTACGAGAACAACTCGTTCTCAATCAAGACAGTTGCTTCTCAGTTCTTCTTCTGGAGAGAAGGACATTACCCCTTCTTCTATTCAGAAACAGGGGAAGTTTGTAGAAGGAGGAACTTTTACTTCCTTGATTGACCCAGAGGGTAATCTTTATGAAGCTGTTGCAGGGCCAGACGCACCGATACTCAAAGAAGTTAGAAGAAAATTGGACATTGCTGAAGAAGAACCATCTCAAGAAGGTAATATCATAGATGTGAAATATCCTCATTGTTAATTTTTATCAGAGAGATATATCTAAATTGCTTTTCCTTGTATTGGTTATTCTAACAGATGTCCATCCACCTGTCACCATTATGACAGTAAATGTTTCTGCCAATATACTGGCTGCAGCAGGGATAACAATTTCTTTCCCAACTCCCGTGAGTCCAAAAGCTTTCTTTCTAAAGCAAAATCTACCACCACAAGATACTTCGCAAGCTCAAGTATCTACTCATTCAGGAGAGGCAGTGATCGATGCATTGAACGGTTGTGATTTTGATGATGAAACTTATGATGAAGATTGGGACAACATTTTCAAAGAAAAACAAACTTTAACGAATGCGCCATCATCACGAGAAATCCCAGTTGATGAAGATCCTTCACCTGTTGAAGACGAAGAGGATGTGGTTCACAATAAGGAACATGTCAATCTTTCTGAAGTTAATGAACCCACGACAACTGAGCCGCCTGAAGTGTTTAAGGTGGCAACTGAATTAGTAAATGAAACTCCAATAACTCTGCCACCTCCGACTGAATCGGAAGCAGGGAGTAGTCAGGCTACCATGTCCGCAGATACTCTGTCCAAGCTTCAGTCCGAGACAATTAAAGCTACTGAGACTCCTCATAATGTACTCAGTTCATGTAAGTTTTTCACTATGAATGATTTGACATAGTATTTTTTTTAACATTATATGTTATAACATATATGATTTGCAGAAGCGGCCACTGGGACTGTAGCCGGGGAAGGAAGCTCTTCTCATATTAGTGCTCCAGATGAAGTACCCCATCTGCTAAGGTTGTGAAGGCTTCTACAAACATAGTAGCCACTCCAGGAGCCCTGGCAGCCAATAAATTTGTGGTGACCTTTTCACAAGAGTCTTCTTTACATCTCTGGAACCCCTAGTTCATAGAGTTATGGAGAGAGAAGATGTCCCTTTTAGTACCGTCAGAACTCCTACTATATTTTTGATCGAAGGCATCCGTAGTCAAGGAGACGAAGCTCAAGCTTTATTTTTGGAACATATTTTGGATGAGCTAGAGATCTCAATCAAGGCCTACAAGGAGCTGAAAAGAGGAGATATCGAGCCACTAGTAAACGTGGAATATAAAACCATGGTTGAAGAAGCAGAAATTAGTAAAGCTGATTTTGAAACATTCCTATTGGCTTTCACTAGACAGTCCTCTGAGCTAGATGTTCAAATTTCTGATGTAGCTGTTGTTGCTGAGAGTCATAAGACTAAGGCTACAGAGGAAGAGAAAAAGGCTGCTGATTTAAAAGCCAAAATTGCTCAACTTCAGGCAGAACTCCAAACTACTGAGCAGAACATAGAATAAGAAAATCAATTATACCAATCTGTTGTTGATCAGGTGGAGATTTTGAAGAATCAGAAGAAGGAATTTGAACATCTTCAGAATGAAGAGCTAACACGGTGAACTGCTGCTCTACAACCATTTGATCCTGAATCAGGACGAGTTGAAGCTAGGCAGAGAGTACTAGATTCTCGTGATGAAAGAATTCAAGTTCTGAAGAAACTAATTGCAGAACTTATCATCTATCCTTCAGAGTAAAAATGGGCAAATTTTGTTGTTTCTTTCTATAATGTACTCTTTTTTCTTCTTTTGCAGAAAGAAATAGTAAAAACTTTTATGTGGTTCCATTACTTGTTGTATATCTTGCTACAGATATAAGTAATAGAATAGAAAATATATTCAGAGGTATTGGACATGATATATTTCATGATTTAGAAAATAACAATATTCATTATATCTGCTCAGAGGTAATATGGACGTGGCAGAATATAAAGTTTAGCAATACTGTTATTTCAGTAGACAACTATATCAGAGGTAAAAAGGACATAACAAGTTGCTGATATAAATAATCAAATTTCAGAGGTGTAGAGAACGTGAATTCATATTATTCAAAACAAGAGATAATAAATATCCGATGAATGATAAATCAAAGAAAGTGAATGAATGAACAATCACTTCAGTTTTTAAGAAAAAGATGTTGGCGCATTAGATTGAAGATAGTTCTTAAATCTTGAATGTGATCTTCTTTGAGACAACTTTTGACAGCAATATCGTCAACATAGTATTCGATAGTCTTTCGCAGATGATCGCAAAAAATAGTACTCATAGCCCGCTGGTAAGTTGTACCTGCGTTCTTAAGACCAAACGGCATGACCATATAACAGTACACACCCCGAGGAGTACGAAATAAAGTATGTTTCTTATCTTCAGGATTTATCCGGATTTGATTATATCCAGAAAACCCATCCATGAAAGAAATTCGTTCGAATCCACATCTATTGTCGATCATGACATCGGGAGAGGGAACTCGTCTTTAGGACAAGCATCATTGAGATCCCGAAAGTCTATGCAAACTCGAACCTTTTTGATCTTCTTCAGGACTGGTACAACGTTAGCCACCCAGTCAGGATGTTGTTCTTCTCTGATAAAACCGCAAGCTATAAGCTTTTTGACTTCATCATCAATTGCATCCATCATTTCAGGCTTGAATCGGCATTGTTGTTGTTTGACCGGCTTTGCATTCGGCAGAATATTAAGCTTGTGAGTTGCAACTTGAGGATCTAATCCCGACATATCTTTGTAACTCTAGGCGAAGACATCAATATATTCGCGAATAAGATGAATTTACTCTTGTTTATCATCCTCTGAGAGATTTTTGCTAATGAAGATTGGTCGTGATACACCTTCCTCTCCAATATCGATTTGGATAAGTTGATCTTCAGTAGGTGGTGTTCGAAACGAAGTTCCCACTGATTGTCCATCTTTTGTGTCCAAGGGTCCACTTCAAGAGCTTCTTCAATGTCATCTTCAACTTCTTCCGAGAATTCGACGGACACCATGTTAGAAGATACCATTACCCTATGAACATGACCAATGATGGTGTCAGAATCCCATGAAATAGAATCAAAAAAGTTAGATCGTTCTTCTTCATCAGATTCAGAAGGTTCTGGAGTTGGGAGAGGTGAAGCATAACCTAAGCCCCGCTTTGATTTACTGTGGTATTGTTGTAATTTTCCTTTTGGAACAACAATACGAAGGGGAGTCCGTCTTCCTTTACCATTGTTGAGGCATGTTCTGAAATTATAGCCCATTTTACGGATGATGGCTTTGGATTTTGGACTATAGCGGCATAATTGTAGCCTTCCTGTATCATCTCTATTATCATTATAGAGCATAATTTTTGGTTCCTCTCTTTTGTTGAAGAATATAGGCTTTTCATCTTTCTTTCGAGACGGTACTAAGAAGTACGACTCTTGTATTGAATCCAGTGATACCGTATTTCGAAGAGATGATACAACTTCTATTGTAAGTGGTTTAAAGTTATCTAGCATATCCAAATAACACTGAGTATTAGTAAAAGACATCAGTATACTGCAAAGGAGATGCTTTATTGATTTTTACACCATCATTTACAACAGGAACTTTAGCCTTAGCAAGTTTAGTCAGATTGATGACAAGAGGGAGAGAAGAAGAACGAGAATGAGGAGGGAGCTTCTTGCGACGAAGGTCGATTACAAGCGGCTCAAAAGAGGTGAGCTCTCTTTGTTCCTGACTATCACCCTTGGGCTGCTTCTCGTGGGAAGAAAGATAGATAGTCAGTGGTTTGGAAGACTGAGGACATAAGGTGCGTCCTTTGACGGGAATCACCAGAGTATCATTTGGCACACTCTTCTGTTCTTCATCTGTATCTATTGCTAGTACTACCTTCATGAATTCTTCCTTGTACATGCGAGAATCGTTGCAGTATGCTTCAACCCCTTTGAAAGGATTCAGATCTGCAATCTCTTTTTCGACTTCTCCATTACCATCTACATATTTGAAACATTGGTAGAGCATAGAGGGTACAATATTGTGTTCATTGAGGAATGGCCTTCCCAACAAAGCGTTGTATGAGACATGATTGTCAATAACATAGAAAGTTACCTTTGTACGAAGATTGCCAATTTGAAGCTTTAGGTGTATCTTTCCGAAAGGTTCACTTCTTCCTTGATTGAATCCCAAGATGGTAGTGGTAGTTGTAGAGAGGTTATGCACTGGGATCTTCAAAGCATCCAGTAAAGACTTCGGCACGATGCTAAGTGCAGACCTAGGCTCAATCAGAATGCGATCTACTTTCATGGTGTCCATATACCCCGTGAAATAGAGCGGACGATCATGACGATTGTCTTCTAACAACATGTCATCTTGTGTAAAAGTGATATTAGGTATTAATTTAAGTACACTATAACAATGTGCACAGCTGACTGGTTCCTTTTCAGGTTTCTTGAGAAGAGTAAGACAAGTGTCAGCCTGCATCAAGGCTTCACTTAATGTCTCTCGAGTCTCTTTTGAGAGACGTAAGAGTTCAAAGATTGACAATCTTGCTGGAGTATTGGCCAATTGAGCCAATATGTCAAAATTGTAAGGCTTCTCAAGTCCGAGAGATGAGGACTTCTTCAACGCTTTGTCAAAGCGAACAGGTTGCTTCCCCTTGTCTGCTGACGTTGGTTTAGGAGAAGATGGTTCGACCACCGGCAAGGATATGGATGGTATATTCTAGCCAGGAGAAGAGGATGAAGGAGGAACATCAGGAGATGCAGCAGAGTCCTCTTGATTTCTGAAATACTTCCGAAGATAGGGTTTCCCTGATCTAATATCCATTAGAATTTCTTCTTTTATTACTGGTTCAAAGGATACATGTTACAGTTCTTGGGTTTAGATCTGGAATGCTTTTTTTGCTTAGGAGAGGAAGGCGTTTCAAATTCTGCTACCAAATCTAGGTGAATCCGCATAATCTCTCCTCTGTCAGTTGACAGCGGAACAAGACCTTCATTTTGAGGAGGTAGGAGATTCACGATCTCAAGAGTAGTCATTGGAATGGGGACAACACCATCTTGTACAAGTTGTGGTAGAAAATCACTGAATTGTAGAGAAACTACATTAGCAGTTACCGTTTTCTCGTCATATTGCAGAGTAATTGCTCCAGAGTTGACCAACTCTTAGATTTTTCTCTTGAGCACATAACATGCACTGGTTGGATGTCCTATAAATATGTGATAAACACAGTATTTAGGGTGATCAGTTTTACCCACTTCTTGTGGCCGTTTTGCTTCTGGAAGCTGAAGCTTATTGCTTTTGATCAAGCAATCGAAGATGCTTAAAGTATCATCTTCATCAAAAGAATACTCTTCTTTTGGATGAGTCAATTTCGGTGGTGGTGCTGACAGAGTGGATGTCGTCTGAGTGACATTGACAGCCAAAGACTCCTTGTCTTTAAGAATGATGACCAGTGTTTCTTTATTCTTGCGGTTATTCTGGCGATTACTACCCCCGGGTGTAGAATGTTCATCTTGGTTAGGATGAGTCATTTGGACTCCTAACTGCTTGAACTTTTCTGCACTGACCTCAGCTGCTTTGGCATTGACAATGAAAGAAGGCCAATCTTGGAATTGTTATGATCATGTCCACATACTGATAATAGGCAACAAGTTTGATTTGCAAGTGTCTATTGTTACAGCAGATGGAGTTCCTAAAGTCATTTTGAGTGCCTTCCGGTAGAATCTTTCAATAAAACTCTATGGATTCATTATGCCTCTGTTTAATCTTAATGAGGGCAGACATCGTCATGTCGTTGACTCCTTCATAAAACTGTTCCAAGAATATTTGCTTGAAACCAGCAAAAGAAGTGATACAACCATCAGGCAGGCTACGATACCAGTCGTATGCTGCGCCAGCTAAACAACCGAGGAACACTCTGGTAAGAAGAGCATCATTTGGCTGTAATTGATCAGTTATCACTTCAAAATGATTGATGTACTGACTTGGAGAAGTGCTGCCATCAAACAACATAATGGTTGGAAGCTTGTACTTAGGAGAAAATGGAACTTCCTTCCACTCTATAGGATATGGTTGCTTTATACCCAGTCTTTGTAGGCCATCATTCTGCTTGAAGGCCTCAGACTGAGTACGTAAGAGTTTCACAGCCTCATTAGCATCCTTTGATGTTAGGGAATTGGTAGGCTGGTTAGAAGTGTTAGAAGGAGGAATAGCGTGATAATTACCATCCCCTGTACCAGACTGACTGGGATCAGCTTGAATTGGCACGGAAGCGACCTGAGGAGCTGGTTTGCCCAGATTAGCAGGTACGAAAGATGCTATAAGCTTTGGATTTGTAACTGGGTTTACAATCGGTGGTACTGTATGTTGAGCCACGATTATAGTATGCATGCTTGCAACCATCTCTGCCATGGTCTTCAATTTGTCCTCCAATGCAACAATCCATTGCTCTTGACTGGTTGAATTAGAGGCATCTTGATCTTCCGTAATGGTATATGCCGTCACTTCTCTTGCTGCTATTGATGAGATAGTTTGTTCAGAACTTTCACTATCTGTATCAAACTCTGAGAAAGAGTCTTCTCCTACAAGAGCGATGGGAAGATCTTCTTGATTAAAGACACCTTGGTTCAAATGTCGATTCCTCGATCTAGTGTATTGAAAGACACCTTCATTGGATGCATGGATCCGATCTAAGTATTACTGACTAGGATTACGGGATGCATTACGTCTCAAACTTTTTCCACCCCCAGTGCCTTGAGAAGTCATATTGACAGAAGCATATAATAGCTCATCTTCGTCTTCTATTTATACGTTCAGGAGTTGAAACATAGTTTAGACGATCGAAGACAGATCGTCGAGCCAATTGGAAACAACAGTTGATGACAACTTCCTGAAGGCAGTGGCGATTTGAAGCACGATTTGGAGGTAAGGAAGACATTCCTGTAATTTTCCGTCTCTGTGTAAGACGTTGCCGCAAATCAGTTACAACTACAGGACGAGAACAAGTCGAAGGAACATATTCCTTAATAATGTTAGGAACATGTCTTCTATTCTTCAAATATTTAGTTCCCTGAGTGTACAAAGATGTACTCAACTCATTAGCATAGTTGGTTGGGTCTTTCTTTTCAAACTTTAGCTTTTGGTGCAGATTGTCCTTTGGCATAGGATTCTTACATTTTGCCAAAGTTGATACTGGTTGACGCCTATTAAGATAAGCGCGTAAATCTGAAAATTCTGCTCCAGGTGTCTCTATTCGTGATACCCTCAATTTTTCTTGCTTGGATCTTAAAATTTGTAAGGTAGGAAGGTCTTGACCAAACCCCATAGGGGTAGGTAAGATACCTCTTTGGTCAGTATTCTTTCCAATATCAGAGATCCGAAGACCACTGTTTAAAGGAATAGAATCTGATAGATCTTCCTCTGAGTTATAGACTAGGGAAGTTTAAGAAAAGACCAAAGGGTGCTTTCCTTTATTTTGTGAAGGATCAGCTAAGAAGCCTTTCCCTTTGTTCTGTCTAGTGTTAGCACTAGAATATTGATTCTCCAAGTTCAGAACTTGAGAATTAGAAGAGGGAATAGCCAAAAGACTAGTTCCCTTGAGTTGCACCAGAGTAGTAGAGTGCGCCTGAAGTGCTGATTGCTTGGGTTGCGCTATAGTCCTACTGGCTATTGATGGCACCTTGGCGGCAACATGGGTAGTAGACTGCACGCGGGCAGTAGGAAGAGTGGATTGTGCCCTTGCAGAAGAAGCATGTTATACCGGAGCCACTGAGGCGGATTGCGCCTTGGCCTTTGAGCACTCAAATTGTGCCTGGGCAACAGCAACTGCAGGAGATTTTGGAATCCACACAGTCATGTTCCTGGCGATAGCCACAGTGCGCTTATTGCTCTTGGCATTGATCACATTCTCGTAGGGTGTCTAGTTGACTTGAACAACCAGAGTCTTATGTGTCTTGCCGACCGATCCAGTGTCACATTGAGTTGTCACCTTCTCGTCGGAGGAGAAAGTCGTCCCCAGCAGAGTCGTCATTTTGTTTGCAAAAATAAAAAGTTTATTTCAAACTTGAAAAAGAATTAGTATAAAGTATAATGAATTCTGGGAAAGTACAACTGTAGGAATCTGATCAGAAGACGATCACTTTATCCCTTGGACTATGTGAACTTGATGACTGTAGCCTCTGGAGAATGCAGCAGCAATTTTGCAAGAGTTCTTGATCTCTGTGCGTATGTATCTGATGATTTCACAATGATTGGAAACTCTATTTATAGAGTTCAAGAAATAACTGTTTTAGCAGTTATTATGATGTACGCGAGGCTGGATTGTGCCAAATTAGGTTGCGCCAACCTCCTGTTGTGCGAACTTTTATTTAGTTGTTAAGTCGTGTACTAACTGTATTTAGACGCATGGCATCATGTGATTGAGATGTGCGTGGTCATGTACAGGATAGTAGACACGCCTTGAGAGATTAGTGGCATGTGCGCCACATCATCCTGCTTTAGAATGTAAGTTGTCACAACCTCATCAGGTTGTGCAAGCTTCGGTCAACTGCGCCTGATAGAATGTATTCAGATCGTCGAGCCAATTGGTAACAACAGTTGATGACAACTTCCTGAAGGCAGTGGCAATTTGAAGCACGATTTGGAGGTAAGAAAGACATTCCTGTAATTTTTCGTCTCTGTGTAAGACGTTGCCGCAAATCAGTTACAACTACAGGACGAGAACAAGTCGGAGGAACATATTCCTTAATGATGTTAGGAACATGTCTTCTATTCTTCAAATGTTTAGTTCCCTGAGTGTACAAAGATGTACTCAACTCATTAGCATAGTTGGTTGGGTCTTTCTTTTCAAACTTTAGCTTTTGGTGCAGATTGTCCTTTGGCATAGGGTTCTTACATTTTGCCAAAGTTGATACTGGTTGACGCCTATTAAGATAAGCACGTAAATCTGAAAATTCTGCTCCAGGTCTCTATTCGTGATACCCTCAATTTTTCTTGCTTGGATCTTGAAATTTGTAAGGTAGGAAGGTCTTGACCAAACCCCATAGGGGTAGGTAAGATACCTCTTTGGTCAGTATTCTTTCCAATATCAGAGATCCGAAGACCACTGTTTAAAGGAATAGAATCTGATAGATCTTCCTCTGAGTCATAGACTAGGGAAGTTTGAGAAAAGACCAAAGGGTGCTTTCCTTTATTTTGTGAAGGGTCAGCTAAGAAGCCTTTCCTTTTGTTCTGTCTAGTGTTAGCACTAGAATATTGATTCTCCAAGTTCAGAACTTAAGAATTAGAAGAGGGAATAGCCAAAAGACTAGTTCCCTTGAGTTGCACCAGAGTAGCAGAGTGCGCCTGAAGTGCTGATTGCTTGGGTTACGCTATAGTCCTACTGGCTACTGATGGCACCTTGGCGGCAACATGGGTAGTAGACTGCACGCGGGCAGTAGGAAGAGTGGATTGTGCCCTTGCAGAAGAAGCATGTTATACCGGAGCCACTGAGGCGGATTGCGCCTTGGCCTTTGAGCACTCAAATTGTGCCTGGGCAACAGCAACTGCAGGAGATTTTGGAATCCACACAGTCATGTTCCTGGCGATAGCCACAGTGCGCTTATTGCTCTTGGCATTGATCACATTCTCGTAGGGTGTCTAGTTGACTTGAACAACCAGAGTCTTATGTGTCTTGCCGACCGATCCAGTGTCACATTGAGTTGTCACCTTCTCGTCGGAGGAGAAAGTCGTCCCCAGCAGAGTCGCCATTTTGTTTGCAAAAATAAAAAGTTTATTTCAAACTTGAAAAAGAATTAGTATAAAGTATAATGAATTCTGGAGAAGTACAACTGTAGGAATCTGATCAGAAGACGATCACTTTATCCCTTGGACTATGTGAACTTGATGACTGTAGCCTCTGGAGAATGCAGCAGCAATTTTGCAAGAGTTCTTGATCTCTGTGCGTATGTATCTGATGATTTCACAATGATTGGAAACTCTATTATAGAGTTCAAGAAATAACTGTTTTAGTAGTTATTATGATGTACGCGAGGCTGGATTGCGCCAATCTGTTGTGCGAAACTTTCATTTAGTTGTTAAGTCGTGTACTAACTGTATTTAGACGCATGGCCATGTGATTGAGATGTGCGTGGTCATGTACAGGATAGTAGACACGCCTTGAGAGATTAGTGGCATGTGCGCCACATCATCCTGCTTTAGAATGTAAGTTGTCACAACCTCATCAGGCTGTGCGAGCTTCGGTCAACTGCGCCTGATTGAGCCGCGCCTAGACACGTGGTAGCTTTTGAGCAGAAGTCATTCAGATTGCGCCTAGGTGCACAAAAGATTTTGGATTGTGCCTAGGCAC
>JANAVB010042954.1:0-44754 GCA_029216955.1 Iris pallida
AGTATACAAAACAATTTGTCTTTATTTATATTCGAACAGAGATTACAAAGGCTTTCGATAGCCCAATAATATATGCCAGAGTGGCTAAAACACTCAGGTTCCCTCTTGCCCACAAAGGATTTCACTGTTCCATACATCATGCCTTCTATGTCTCGGCCGCATCAATTCTGTTGCAAGTCCGAACGTCAATACAATCACACGCTTCAATATGATTTGGCATTCCAAGCCTCAACACATTCAAGCGAAGCTTTACCGCGAGCAATCCATTCCCTACACCCTGCAAGAAAGCTGGTGGGGGATCAGTACGTTCATCCTCGCATGTACTGACGAAAAGACCAACTTTCTAAACCGACATTTTAGTATTCATGTTCAATCATGCAACTTAGCTTATGATCTTGCTATATTCTCCTTGGGGTCAATTTCATGGCATCTTCGAAAGCATAAAGCATGTTATTCGAATTGAATAGGCAAACAGTCAAGCGATCTCGTATTTGTGTCGTGGCACGACTTCTTACCAAGTCGACGCCCTCGCCCTTATACTGACGTAAGGTGAATACGCCCCATTCCTTCACTGTCATGTTATAAGTGCTCTCTATGCAGGATCTATGTGTGTGGGAGACATACGTGCCTGCACTTTCAACCTATCATTCCTTAACTATATGATGGTCGTTGGCGTATCCGCGCCAAAATGGACTAAAGGTTTTTTTTCTTTTTTCTCTTTCCTTTCTTTCTCTCTCTCTTTTTTTTTTTCTTTCTTTTCTTTCTCAAATTTGGGTAGCCCGACGTTTCACGATTGGGTTGCTATCCCAAACAACCGAAACATACCACTGTATACCATTATTTGCTATCCCAAACAACCGAAACATACCACTGTATACCATTGGGTTGCTAATCGTCTTACGGATGTGCGCCTATCAAAGGTTATATCCCTCCTAGGCCAAACGGACCCGTGCCCCGGTGCAGCCAATTCGTAGGAACGTTCCGTGCATGGAAGTTTATCATAATTATCTTAAGTCCATCGACCATGCAACACGCTATTTTCAAACAACCAAATATAGCCTTGAGCTAGACTTAGACTTTATCAAACAACCAAACATAGTCTTGAGTCCGAGACTCAGACTTTATCATCTCGTATTTCTTCCATTAACTTTCTATGTTCTTACATTTCATACTTCGTTACAATGTTCAATAGCATCATACCTCAACTCAATGTTCGTCAACCGAACGACCTGAAGGTCCCGAACACCTTTCGAGGCATCATGTCATATCCGACACTTCTGTCACATTTATGCCACAACTGTATTCTTTCGCAACGAAGCCATCTTTTGTGATCTTATACTAGGCACGTTTCGACACATTTATCATCTTTCCTTCGTGTCATGCACTTGCTGCACGCATTGAAGCCGTATTTCCATGTTCTATGCCTTAGTGTTTAATGTACATGGCTTGCACGTTAGGCACTACAAAAAATAGACCTATTAATGACTTGATAAGTGGATTTAATGACGGCTGATAAAGAAGCGTCATCAAGGTTCAGCAAGACTCCATTCTATGATGGTGTCCAGTATAAACGGTATTGATAGTCTTTCAGTCATACGAGCGTCATGAAAAAAGCACCAAAATTTAAGTTAAAACCTACTCCCTCGTACTTCTCCCGCACTTAAGGAAAAACCTAGCCCTCATCCTCTCTGTTTCTCCTTCTCCCCCTCTCTCCCCAACTCCCCAACTCGCCGAGAGATGATGGATTACGCTTGAGAGATGATGGATTTGAAGACTCTCGTCACTTGCACGCTCGAGAAGAAGGGCGTACTTGCCAAAATTAGGGTTTGTCCCTCTCTATCATTTTTTCAAATTAGGGTTTCTCTTCGAAAATTAGGTTTTCTTCCGGATCATTCTGATCGATTTATTCCTATGGGAGAATCTATATACTAGGGTCTCTTCCATACTAGGGTTTCTTCGAAAATCTGTGGAAAATAAATTAATTCCACGAAATTATTTTACTAGGAAAAAATTTCATGGAAAATTCCACAGAATTAATAGATTGTATGGCTAAGTTTTTCATCTTTACTGGAGCTTATAATAATTTGTATGATTGGGCTGCTTCCACGAAAAAAATTCCACGAAAAAAATTCCACAAAATAATAGATTGCTGGAGCTTATAATAATTGGGCTGCTTCCCTCATCCGATAAGTTGCTTCTTGTCACTTATTATTAAGTAATCCCTTATGTGGGTTGTTACTGTATAGTTTTGTCACCTGTCTAGTTTAAGGAGCAGATGTCATTTATTTGTTTGCTCTTGTGTGAACATTCTTTGGAAGAAATTATTGGGAGTTTGTAGAGAGAGATCTTTATTGAGTTTAGTCATGGTCCTGCAAAGAATCATCAACATATGGAAAATGTAGTTACAACCACTTTCCCGGCCATGCCTTTTGGATTGTGTAGATTATCTTATTTTTAGGAATGGTTAGTAACCTGTACAATTTTACTGTTAGTAATCTACAAGACTATTCAATCATAGTTTGGTACCTGTTCCCTTTTAGAACATAGCAAAAACTGTATCAATAGACTATAGTTGCAGACTATGAAGAAAACTGTATCAATAGACTATAGTTGATGACAAAATCATCTTTATATTTTGTCTCTCTGGAACATTGGCAAAGTTGAAGAAGAAGAGGATGACTTCCAAGTTCAATTTTTTAGTTGCATCAAACAGAAGAAATGATTACAATTCCGCTTCCATGAGACAAAACATGTCACAACCAAACAAGTATTGGAAACTCAACTTCTTGTATTTGCAATACATAATTGCAAATTTTTGATCTAGTACTTTCATACTAATGGACTTATGGCATCCAAATTCCAATCAGTCCCTTAGGTCATCCCAATGGATGTAGTAATCTTCGAAAATTAGGTGGACTTATGGCATCCAAATTCCAATCAGTCCCTTATAGCAAATATGCCAACTTAATCCAACCATTTGAAGTTTGAACCTACCATATATTAAGAATTAGTAAATGTTTACTTGGTTGACATACTATAAAGAAAAATATTGTAGTCTTTGATATTCGTGAAAGATGTGGTTTAGCTTATGAAACTGATTGTTGTCTGCAGGGATTGTCCTAAACCAAAATGTGTTTGGAATTCTTTAGATCCTACTGAACGCTCAAGAGATTTTTGGTTTTCTAAGAATCTTGTTGATTGGAGTTATAGGAACTTGGTTTCAGCCCATAATAGTCAAGTTCATCCTTATTGGCTTTGGAGTCTTGCAGTAACAACCTGGATAATATGGCTATCTAGCAACAAATTAGTTATCGGCATGGGTAACTATAACATGCATGGAGATTATACATGTAGCAATAAAATCGTCTTCTGATTTTAAGTTGGCTTTTGATGATGATAGTAAGCTGACTATTAGCCAGCCTCAACTAGTCTTTTGGCACCTTCTCCCAGACGAGTGGGTTAAACTTAACATAGACTGGTTGTCGAAGACTAGTCTCAGCTTGGGGTTTCATATGGCTAGTTGTTGAGGGGCTATTTGGTAGGTATTGCCTAAATATCGAAGACTGAGATATTGGCTATCAAAGAGGCTTCTGAATTACTAACTGAGATGGTATCAAAGAGGCTTCTGCCTACATGCATTAGGTTATTTCCCTGAGCAAGAGGTTTTTTGATACTATATTTGAAACAATGTATTTGGAAGGCTCTCTTTTGCTTCTAGTACTCCTTCCATGTTGCTTTATAGTCCTGCTATGGTATCATTTTTGCTCCAGAGTTGAAGAACCTACTATATTTGATAGACAACTAGTTAAATAATGAGTACTAAGAAATCAATGTTGAAGATCAAAACTGGAATTACCTGTCCAATAATCTATCTAGACAATGTGCACATATTATTACTTATAATGTGGGCCTTTACTATATGGATTTGAAATTGTATTAGAGTGGAGTTTTTTCAATTTTATATATGTTGATGATTCTTTGCAGGACCATGCTCTGCTCTTTTGAGTGTGGCTTGGGATTATATTTGTCAGGATCATGCTTCGCTCTTTTGAGCATTTTGAGTAACCCTTCAAGCATAGTTTGAGTATCCATTCAAACACAGTTTGAGTATTCCTTCTCTTTGAGTATCACCCTAGTTTCATGTTCTTGGATTTTGTTTTTCAATGGGCTATGATGATGAATGGTTGCCTAATTTTGATTAGGCAAAAGGATTTGATATCAGTAGATGAGTATCATTTTTTGAGTATCTTTGAGTATCACTTCATGAAAGATAGTTGGCTTTGAGTATACTTTTGAGTATTAACTTCTACTTTTGAGTACCCAGGTTCTTTGAGTATTAACTTCCCTTTGAGTATCACTGGCTTTGAGTATACTTTTGTTTGGGATTTATTAACACTTGGATTTGAGTATCACTTGCCTTTGTGGGAAAATTGTTGCTAACTCTTCGTATGCTGCCTTCTGTATGCAGTATCAGTTTTTGCAAACTTTTGAGTATTTTTGTCAGTGTATGGTTTTACTTCAGTAACTTTTGCAGCATTGGTACGATAAAATATGAACCATGTACACAAATCTCTGAGCCCAATTTTTCATATATTAAGATTTAATTATTATTATTACATTAATATGCTTGATCATGTGGATGGACTTAGACTGGTTTATTATGCAAAAATTTGGAGACTTGTTTTAAACAAGAAATTTCTCTTACTACTATTATTGGAGAATCAAGATGGTTGCATTATTAATTGCCTTGGAGAATCAAGATGATGTCAAGCATGTTTCTCTTGCTGTTGCTTGTTCAAGGATGGTATACCATACATTTGCTCGTTCAGTAATTTGGACTCAGTAGTATTATTTATTTATCATTATGTTATGTTCAAGGACTCCACTGTAGCTTTGGAGTTGTATTTTTATACTTCTGAACTTGATATATTTATAAACTCTCTTGCAATTTGCAGGATTTACATGTTAAAGCTTTACCGCTTGCTTAGACCCCTTCTCTACACACTGATCCTGTTATCATTCAGGTTGTTGTTAACAGTTACTCTTGTATACATTCAAGTCACCAATGAAATGGAGTTGGAGAAATGTAGAGTGGTAGCTAAAGTACTCTATTTTGAGACAATGAATGTAGCCAGCTTAAGTACTCTATATCTGTGAGATGTTGATGTACCCTATTTTGAGACACTAAATGGAGAATGATACTTTATATTACATTTCAATGTTTTGTTATGAATATGGTTCAAAGTGGTTGTTTTCGAATTGAATTGAATAGTATTTGGAATGTAATAAATAACATGTAGTATAGATCGTTATAAATGTGATACAATGACCATATATAGATCATCTATTCATAACGCTTTGAAATATAAACTGTAGCAGAAATTCAACCTATTAATGACGGTTTTGGAAGAATTATTTATAATGCTTTTAAAAATATTTATAACACCGTTTTTATAACGCTTGGATTGAAAATTAAAACTGTCATGGTTGTAATTAATGACGCTTTTTAGCCGTCATTAAAATGTATTTTTGTTGTAGTGAGGGCGCTCGCCTATTGTCTTTCAATGTGCTAACCTTACTAACTCGTGCACGAAAGCACAGAATGGCTCATGCACGAAGGCACTCGTCGAATACAGTTATCTCACGTTCTTGCGGCATGTACCGATGCGCTCGCCTTTGTGATATCCAATATTCCATAGCGACTCGTGCTTTGATGCACGTTTCATTTCAATTGTTCTAACTAGTGTTCGACACATAATATACTTATCTTCCGATCGGACCACGCCCGTGGCGTCAATAGGTTAACTTAGCATACAATGATATATTCTGACTTAGGCATGAAGGAGTAAAAAGAAGAGTCAATCCTCCCACCTTGAGTCGATACGCCTTCATTTTTGCCGAACCGATGCGGCTCGATTTCATAACTTCGTTGCACAGCCAGCTCTCCTGATTTAGCCATTCGAGCACTTCGTACTTCATTGAATTATACGTCCAATTTGGCTTATCGTGCCAACGCCTCAGTCCGTCGTAAGGCGACGATTGGTTTCGCGGACCCCTTTCTGAATAAGGTAAAATGTCGCCTTTAATATTTCAGCGTAAACGTATAGCCTACATGAAACCAACTAAAATTAATACTTGCATCGATTCGGACTTGCGCCTTGGTCGATTCGATTTCTTAGAATCTTTAAGCCGTCCCAATGCACTTATCCTTCGGGGCAATACGGTGCTTCGCATCAATTCAACTCGATGCATTCCTTTGGGACAATGCAACTCTTCGTATCGACATTATTCGATGTATTGCTCGGGACAACGTAACTCTCATATCGATTCGTATCGATACGTTTCATTCAGTTAACGCGACTGTTTGAGTCAACGTCTCAGCGTAATGTTCCGTATGGAGTGGGGCATAACAGGACTAAGGCGGCCAATCCCCACATAATAGCTTGGACGGGCTACGTCTTCGTTTAAGGAGAAGGAGAGGATTTGACCTCCTTTTTGATTTTAAAACCTATGACCAAATCCGAAATAGAAGTCCGGA
Organism: Iris pallida; assembly: GCA_029216955.1. NCBI lineage: Eukaryota > Viridiplantae > Streptophyta > Magnoliopsida > Asparagales > Iridaceae > Iris > Iris pallida. The sequence continues at coordinate 6,539 of JANAVB010042954.1, forward strand.
TGGCAGATTATGATACAGCGGATGTTGAGGACAATATGATCTTGAGGGGAAGTTCCCGATCGGCCACTACTTCCGTTAAGCTGAAGATTCGTTATCGGAGAAAACCGTGCTGGCAGCTTTCTTAATCTGGCTCCGTGACTGTATAGTTTCGGGGTTCAGGAACTATTGAAAGGATGAGCCGGAGCATAATATTTTCGACTGTGAAGCTGGTATTCGGATACAGGCTTGCCTTGCTTCCCGCGATGGTCTGTGCCACTATACGGGGTCTACGGAATTTTGTTAGAAATGCGGTGACTCCTGACGCAGAACCAACTTCGCCCAGACCGAACTTTCGTATATTTCTTGATTGGGTGGCTGTTGCTATACTGTCAAACCCTGATGAACGCTAGGCCGAGCTGACTCATTGGCGAGAGATGCCTTTCTTCGCAGATTCGTGATGCAGACTAGGCGGTCACTGGTGTACCTGCTTGTAGAAGGGCTTTAAGCTTCTTGCAGAACTACGAGTTCTTCAGGGTATCCCCTCTGTCTCGCAGTGGCAGTGCAGGAGATACCTTAGTGGATAGGGGAGTTCATACCACTAGCTTGACTGCTGGGGTATTTACTGGCTTTAGTCTATTAGGCCGTCGTATCTGGTGCTCAAAAATAGGAACCATGCCTATCTGGAGCCATACCTTCCGAGTCGTTCTGCACTACAGTTTGGCTACAGCCAGCTCTATTTTGGAAATGCTAGCCCGTATTTGGAGTTAATAGACATCATAATTGATGGGGCACGTGCCTGGATATATTACAACCCCGGATGCACGAGTGCAATTTTTACTCTACCCGCAGATAAGCCCGAGACCCACCTGTGCTATGCTGCCGCCAAGTATTATGTTCAGATCAATACCTTTCAACCTTGGTATGATCATGAATAGTACTTGATATTGGAGACTCGGTTTGGTCCTCCTTCTGCGAAACGAGCCCGAAAGGCCGAAGGGCAGTAAGAAGAAGAGCGCTGCTCCAGCCATGAAGCCAGCCACAGCACCACGACCGATGGCTATCCTTAGGGAGCCGACAGTGCCTCCAAAGGAAGACATAAAAGATGATTCTGCTATTCCCAATCATCCTCAGAAAAGGAAAGTTTCAACTGAATTGGCCCAGAAGCCAACTTTTAAGAGGAAGAAGAAGATTGTTGCCCTTAGGAGATCCAAGGAAGTGGGTGCTAGCTCACCTCCCTTGAGAAGGTCTTTCGACAAACTAGAAGAAGTGGAACGGCATCACGGGCCGTTATCATTCGGGAGGTAGATCCCTTCTTAGACTCCATAGCCATTTTGGTCAAGCCATTAGAAGCTTTCTCACCCTTGCGTTTTTCCTTTACACAGGACCCTGAAGTTTCCGCTAAGGCAGGTGCCTCCTCGTCCGAGGAAGTGGACGTGACAACAGTGTCCTCTCTTTGTCCTCGACGACAGACGACATTCAGCCTTCCCAGTCAAGGAGGCTGAATCAAAGGATGATCAGGGCGAACGCCCGAATTATGGTAGCGACCAGAAAGCCAGTCCTTCTTTCGATATCTTCTTGGGGGCGATGTCTGAAATCAGGGCCATAATAAAAGGGTTGGACAAGAATCAAGTCCAATCGGCTCACCCTCCCACGGGTACGTTATCTTTGCACCTCTTTCGGATGATATTTTTTGACTTCGATTTTGCGTGCTCCTCGTGAGGCTGACTGCCATTGTATATTCCCTTATAGACAAGGAGAAGGAACCAATCATAGAGATAGCCCAAGACATTGGAGAGAAAAAAGGTTGTCCCTGGTTCCTCTGAATTTGTTGGTGTGGAGGGATCTGTTAGTAAGCCGGCATCGGCTGCAGAAGGAGAGGTTGAACAGCCTACTGAGGTGGCTGTTGCTGAATCTGCTTCCGGTCCAGCCAGGGTCGTAGAAGATCCCCAGCCTGATGCTTCTCGAGGCCTCGATATTGTTCTTCTTAAACAACCTGGGCCTGCTCTCGGTTTTCGTGAAGCCAAGACCGATGACTTAGCCCAAGTTGATGCTGAGCATGCCGAAGGTACGAAATTATAACTCTTTCGCACTCCCCCTTTTTTGTTACTGATACATATATGTTGACCCAAACTGGATTGAAGTCAACCTAATCTTGATAATTAACAAAATATTATCATAGTCCAACTAGACACATCAAGCTCTATCAATATCCAAGATCGATCAACTAATCATATCAGCTCAAGACGACATCTGCTACTTGTATTCTGGAGTCTGTATTTTACTTTTATTGAGTCTAGACAAATATGTTGTGTCATACTGAGCATCTTAGGGCTAGATTTATCCATCACAGCTCCACTCAACCAAAAGCTAAATCATCCCAACAAGTCCAACTGCCTTTGAACATTCTGTCCCCTAATTTTTAGGACCTAATTTGTAGGGATTGCGAGATGCTAGTTGTCCAAAGGCCAAAAATTTGAATTTATGATACAGAATTCTGGCCGAATTCTGCCTATCCCGACTAGTATAAATAGGCCTTGAATTCTCTCATTTCAAATCATCCAATCTTCTCATTCTCTTCTCTTTTATAACCTACATACTAAAGAGCCTAATCTTCCCATCCAACAAAGCCATCAAACTTTCCAACCGTCCAAGGTGCTCAGTGTGAGTCAACTAGATGTTTGAGTGCAAGAAGTTATAAGTAACTTGGAAAAGTCCAAGTTTTGCCACAGTGATCTTCGTAAGAACTTGACGTACTCTTTTGAGAAAGGCACGGGGTGTAACTGCTATTTCATAAATAGTAGATTTCAATCCTGAGCTAGAGTTTTCAGGCCTGGACTAGTCCTCTATGAGGGAAACCAGGTTAAAAATCGGCTGTGTTTGCATATGCTCTCTTGATCTTTTTTTTATTTACTACTCTGATTATTTACTGTTGGTGAAAATAGTTGATTTTTTATTTGTCCATTATCGTTATAAATTCTATTCATCCCCTCTAGAGTTGCCTATCTGTTCTTCAATTGGTATCAGAGCTCTGTTCTCTTAACAAGGACTAACATCCTAGAGCTGATCCATGCCAACGACACAAACTATGTTTTCCAACCATGGTGAGGGACAGTCCACTCATAGGCCACCCCTATTTGATGGAACCAACCACACCTATTGGAAAACTAGGATGAGTTTCTATATCAAGTCTCTAGACTTTGACCTGTGGACCATTGTCACTGATTGTTACAAAAAGCCCGTCAGAATAGTTGTCGAGGGAGATCTCATCGAAAAACCCAACGACAAGTATTCTGACGAGGCAAAGAAATAGGCGACTCTAGATGCTAGAGATATTAATGCTCCTTTCTATGCAATAGAAATGACTAAATTTAACAGGGTCTCGACATACACTACCTCGCACAAAGTATGGAAACTTCTGGAAGTGACGCATGAAGGAACCACTCAAGTTAAGAATCGAAGATCAGTCGTCTGACTCAAAAATACGAGGCATTAAAGATGAAGCCGAATGAGACGATCACTCAAATGTTTAAAAGGTTCCTTGACGTCATCAATCCTCTGTCATCTCTTGGAAAAGATTACTCCAATCATGAGAAGATTCGCAAGTTACTCATGGGGCTACCGGAGATCTGGAACCCTAAGGTAACAACAATTATAGAAGGCAATGATCTCACCAAAATGTCTATGGAAAGTTTGATAGGAAAGCTGATGACCCACGAGCTCGACCTCAAAGACTTCGACGAACCTGCTCCAAAGGCAAAAAGGATTGCCCTAAAAGCTCATTGTCGAAGGGCTGCAAATAAAGAGACTAATGATGACAATTCAGAAGGTGATGATCAAGCTCTTCTAGTCCGTAACTTCAAGAAGTTCCTTCGCTTCAACCCAGGGAAGAAAGATCAACAAGGAGACGACGAGGAAGAACCTACCTGCTTTGGATGCAAGAAGACTGGACATGTCAGAAAAAACTGTCCGACTGCAGAAAAAGAAAGCAAGTACAAAAAGCCTTACAAGAAGTCATCCTCGCAAAAGTATGCCAATACTAGCATCTGGCATGAAAGCGAAGCCAGTGACTCTGAAGACGTAGATGTAGAAGCATGGAAAATACTAAAGAAATTGACTCATGCGGCCAAGAAAGACCCATGCGACTCAGAAAATGCATGCGGCTCAGGGAGTCATGCGGCATAAGGAGCTATGCGGCCGGAGGCATTCTATACGGCTCAGAAGACACGTGGCTTGACAGTGCTCCCCTCCGATCCATGCCGCATTAATTGCTTTGACGGCTGACCCCTCTGAAAAGTTGACAGACCTGACACCAAAGTAGGTAATTATGACTCTGTCATGATGATGAATCTCTAGGGAAGAGAAAGAAATCTCTGATACGATCCCCCGAGAACAACAAAATGCCACGTGGCCCTGCCACGTGGGTGTGCTTATGCGGCTCGAAGTGAAGACTTTCCAAGCGGTTCAGAGTGAAGCTGTCCCATGCGGCTCGAGTGGAATCATCCCTATGCGGCTCAAGAAGATCATGCCCATGCGGCTCAAACAGATACACCATTATGCGGTTCATGCGGCTCATCATATGGTTCAGAAGTCTGAAGGAGGGGGCCACTGCCCAAACATTCCTGACACGTGTCCCAAGTCTTATGCGGCCCAAAATTCATGCGACCCAAATCTCATGCGGCCCAATCTGCATGCGGTTCCAGTCTCACCATTGGCTCTCAGGACACGTGTCCTCAGCCGATCAATCTTCCAGATTTCTGGCAATCCAAGATCGGGTCGAATCCCAATGATCTGGGGCACGTGGCAGGAGAATAAATTTGATTTATTCGCAGATATAAGAGAATCATTATAAGGAAGATTTATGCCCATCAGCATTAATTGCTAATGGGGATTTGGTGTAATCTACCCTTAATGGTTCTGATTCGTCACAATCAGAAACGAACGGCCTGGTTTGATCAATCCCCAGGCCGCCGCCATCTCCAAGAGCTAATCATTGGCAACCCTAGCGATCACATCCTACTATTATAAATAGCAAGGTGCCATTCCCTTGTGAGATAGAGAGAGATATACAAAAAGAAAACCAGAGAAGAATACGTATACACAGAGAGACTTCCCCCATAGTCAGAGAGGGAATATACACAGAGAGAGAGAAGCCAGGAAAGCAATCAGAGAGAGAGCAAGAAGGCATTTCTTCGTCAACGACCAAGCAGATCTTCCCCGAGTCAAGGCTGCGTACCGATCGTCCAAGGAGTAAGGCAGAGCGGCCGTCGCTTTCCCGAACCTCTATCGTCACCCCCAGAATCTAAAATAAACAATCGTACTTAGACTGCTGTACCTAGGTTTTCGTCCCTAGGCTTTCTTTGTACGAGCGAGTTTGTATTGTGAGTCTAAGTTCAGTCCTCCGATAATTGTTCTGTACTTTTACAATCAATGGCAAACACGATGGCGACTCTGCTGGGGACTAACTTCTCCACGATTGAGGAGTTGGTGACGCAATCGGACGTAGCCAAACTTGGCTCTACACAACAAAAGATGGACGTACGCTTCGACCAACAGGCGTTCGAAGAGATGCTCTCTGAAGGTAGCACTGGCCCGGTCCAGAAGCGCACCCGCGCCATAAAGGCTCGCAAAGAGTGGAGGCCAAATCATTTGCTCCTCCGCAAGCCCTTGATGGGGTGCTCTCTATTGCTTAAGATGGCGAGAAAGACTCCCCTGCGGCTCCACTTCAGACCGTAGACAACTCTGCTGTCCCCAAGTCCGGCAGAAGAAAACACTATGATGCTGGACTTGCAGGGGCAAAGAGGAACTCTACGCGATCCGAGCCGCAGAAGAGTATTAACCGCAGGGAGAAAACCCATGCGGCTACAACCGCCAACCGCATAATGAAAACTCATGCGGCCACAGCTGTCAGCCAAATAACTTATTCGGCTATAGTTACCAACTGCACGGATGAGACTCATGCGGCTATTAAAGTTAATCGCTTGCAGAAAACCCATACGGCCACAGATGCCAACCGCATGCGGTCAGCCTGCACGGTCGTGACTCCTAACCGCATAAAGACTCATCCTACAATAAAAGACAGCCGCATGCAGACAGCCTGCACGGTACCCAATGCTAGCCGCATAGCATCCGTCCCACGCTTCTCTCGATCAGTCTTCGACCGGCTCTCATGCGGTCCTGACTCTGATCATTCTCTGGATGATAATCCAGACTCTGTGGTATTCGACTTAGACTCCTCCTATACGCACCCACAAGTGCTAAAAGGAGGAAGTCTAGGGCAGCGCGGGCTCATCAAGTCCAGACGACTGCCCCAACCTCTGACTATCGGGGCGTCCCGCTGATTATCACGCGGGCCTCTAATGGGAAGTTGTATAAAACCACTCAAGTCCAGCCCCCGGCGGCAAACAGACAAAGTGGTTCCTTTGACCTGCGTGAGGTTATCCTCCACAAACGTAAAGAAAAAAAGGAGCTTCGGGGTGTAAAGAGCCCTCACACGGACATCAATGCACCCAGATCATCGTCAATTGCTGTTGCAGCAACGCGGCGGTGACAGAAGACCGGCCATCCGTCTTCCAAAGACTACATCACCCGAGCTCAGAAGACGAGGCACCTCCTGTTGTCTCCTGCAAGTCCACGCAGAAAGTTCTCACCAAGGGAAGAGGGAAGAAAACGAGCATCTCCAGCCCAAAGGTGTCAACTACTAAGAAACCGTCGTCTAAAGGGTTATCCTCTACTAGAGTATTTCAACACACCCGTTCGAAGACGAAAACTGCTGCAGTAGGAAGTTCGTCGTCTGTAACATTGGGGGTCGTCGGAACTGGGGGTAGCACTCCTCCAAACATCCACGACAATCCGACATTCCAGGAATACGTACTGGAGGAAGCAAATCCTCCGACGGATACAACAGATACCGACGTCCCCAAGGACATCCTAGACGAAGCAAGCTCCGAAGCCGGGGGTAGTGTTCCTTCCGAGTCTGAACCTGAAGAGAACACCCCACATATCCTGATGATTTCTTGATGCACGGGTACGACTCGGAGGGTACATCCTCCACCACTCCTTCCGTCACTCCTCATGTGAAGACGGTGTTCATGACAGACAGCAATCAAGGCGGTTCCGGTGATCGCCAGCGTATCGACACTTTGGAGGCCATATTGCACGCCTTGGTCAAGTCTGTAGACGAGATCAAAGCGGTACTTCCTAATCTGCATGGGGTGACACTTGGCCAGACAAGCACGGGTCCCCCAATCAACGTAGATTCAAATTCGGCGACACCGAACCCGGGCAATAATCCTCCCGAAGTAACAGCTCCGACTGCGACAGATGAGACCCGAGAAGTAAGGAAAGAAGTTCAAGAGCTCCGAGCCATGTTCCACGCCAGAGAAAAACTCTCAAGACTTCAGAATACGGCAACCATATCCTGCTGAATGAAGGAATGTTCCATTCCCACCAAGATATAAGCCGTTCAATATCAACCCCTATGATGGCAAGACCTCAGCAAGTAGGTGCATCACTTACTTCGAGGTCACTACCGACCATCTGCCCCATGATGACGCTATCCTGACACGGTTATTCATTGGGGCATTGGAAGGAGTCGCCTTCGATTGGTACCACAACCTGCCGGACAATTGCATCCATTCCTTCGCTGGCTTCAAACGCCTGTTCTTGGAGAGGTTCTATGAGGTAGGGCAGGACGTCACGATGTCTACCCTCATGGACGTCATTTAAGGAGAGAAAGAGCTGACGAGGAATTACATTGAGCGGTTCCGTCAAACCACAATGAAGTTACCATCTGGCAACCCGGACTCCTCCTTGATCAAAATTTGCCAAAAGAGACTACTCCCAACAATCAGTCTCTGGATGGGCGAGAGTCAATTCAAGGACTGGAAGGCTTTTATCATTAGTGCTACAAGTGGCGAAGAACGATTAAAGAAGGCTCGCCAACTGGGATTACATATCTCAGAGGGAGAGAACAAGAGCAAGCGTCCCAGCACCACCAACGACAATGGGGGTAGCCCCCCCAACAACCGGGACAACAGAGGCAAGCAGGCTATGGTGGCCGATACATTCCAAAAGCCTGAGTCGCAACCTGCGGACAAACAATGGCCTCAAATCACTTACTCTTTGAAGACGGTCACGTCAAGCCTATCTTGGACATGCTCATACAAGGAGATAGGATTCAGCTTCCTCCACCAAGACGGGAGCCTCGGCCGGCTGATCTGGAGAACCCAAAGTTCTGCCATTACCACCGCTACGTCCACCATGCTACGCACGACTGCTACCAACTGAAACGATATATCCAGAACCTCATCGATTCGAACGCTCTGGCCATCGATTTCGAGGAGGTAACCGTGGCAGCCAACATGGTGTCCGTACAATTCGGCAGCTTCCCTCCAACAGAGACCCAGGACGGGGTTATACCCATCCCTCTGGCAACGATGGAGATTGCTAATCTTCCGCTTGCTCAAGCTGCTGGTCTAGTACCCCTCACCACATCGAGGGGAAATCCTGTGGGTCCATCCGGACCTAGTCCATGAGGTAACTCAGTCCACTCCATCTTCTAAAAGAAAAGTGGAAAAGTCAGATCCTGCCATACCACCTCAGCAGATGAAGAGGAAGTCACGGCCGTTGTTACTCGATCTGGAGCACAATCTCAACCTGTGGCTGAAAACTCAACTGATGATCATCCGTCCATTACTACGGATGCTCCGGGACCGGCTCAGCCTTCGACGACCGACAAGCCTAGGCCGAAGGAGACTCGCTTCGACAAATCCCTCCGAAAGGAAACATCTCAGGGGCTGGAGAGGCCCTACAACTTCGACATCTTGGCGCAAATGGCCAATACACCGGCCAAATTGTCCTTATATGAACTCCTGAGGCTCTCGAAGGATGTCCGCAAAGCCTTGAGCGATGCACTTCAAAATGCCGACGCGTACCTGGCTCAGGTCAACCTCACGGAAGAAAATCAGCCCGCAGACCTCCAAGACAGTGCCTGTACGGGAGCAATGCCCAACATCGTCTTCACTCCACAAGACATGCTCATCAAGACTAATCTACACGATCGCCCATTATACTACACAGGCTACATCGGCGATGTAAAGGTGGACCGGATGCACATTGACCCTGGGTCTTCCATAAGCATCATTCCAAAAGGACTACTGCATCATCTTCGCATCCCGATGAATCGCCTGACCCCTACAAACACCGCCATCAGCGGGTTCAATTCGGGCAGGAGCTACCCAATCGGGAAGATCCGTCTGAAATGTCAGATTGGCGATCGCCAATCAGAAGTCACTTGCTACGTCATAGATACCGACACTTCATACAATATCCTTTTGGGGCGCCCTTGGATACACGATTACATGATCGTGCCTTCCACGCTACACCAATGCTTCAAATATGTCGACAAGCACGGCTTCGTGAGGACAGAATTTGCTGACATCGATCCCTTCAAAGGGGTCGAATCTTATTACTCGGACTCCTGCCTATATGAAAAGTTGAAGAGGCACCTTGAAGGAGGAAATAAACAAACTGATGTTGAAGCAACCACGGGATCAGAAGAACCTCTGACAATCCACCTCCAGGCTCGCAAACCAGGCAATTCCGCACCCCTTACGGCCACGCTGCGTAAGGACGCGATCAGCCTCTCGGCACAGGAAGAGCAGTTGAGAATCCGGCTGCCAAGGTCCGGCCAGTTACCGAGACCCACGATAGGGCCACTTACCATCAGATTGTCGAGAGTCGATCAATCCCAAACAGAGAAGCTCAATCCCTCCGATAGACCTCTAACGATAGGCCTGCCTAAGAAAGGTCGTCACCCCGATGCGAGGTCTGACACTTCAAGCGAACCAGCCACCCCTCGCTCCACATCAAGTGCCAGACTGGGGGTTGCTAGTCTACCGACAACCCCACGCTCCGCTCCGTCAGTTGAGCCTCTGAAGATCAAGCTGACTAGGACGCCCTCTCAATCTTCATTCACACAGGGGGTAGCCGAAGAGGAACCAGAGCTAGCCAAGTATGTGGCTGTCCACATTGACGCTCCCTCTGCAGATGATGTAATCCCTCTAGAAAAGATACCTTACTTCATCAATAAAGGGTTATCTTTGAACTACACCGAGCTCAATAAGCTATGTACAATGTATGCTATGGAACACGGTATAGGCACTCACCTACATATACGGGTGACAAATGTGTACACCGCTATCCAACTTACTCCAGTAGAAGACGCTTACCGAATAATCGAGGGAGGGGACCACCCAATCATCTTCGGCCGGACGAACAACCCGCATCCCCTCGCCATGAAAGAAGTCGACTTCGGGTCAGATGCTGGAAGACTGTCTCTGTATCTCTATAGCCCTCAATCCAAATATCTCATACAGAAACAGGGGTATGATCTAGAGACAACGCCAGGACTGAACTACGGCACTGGACGACGATTACCTTTGAAGACGCCAGCCCCGGCGGGCAAACCACGGAACTACTGTAATAAAACCCGATGCGGTTTAGGATATGTAACGCCTACTACGACCCCTGAAAGCTCAGATGAAGAATGCGACTGGCAGTCACATTCAACCGGATCACCGACTTCCGACTCAGATACCAGCATCGGAGATGTGTTCAGACAAGTCATGTCAGTCAACATGGCATTCACCGACGCTTACGAGGAAGACGAAGACATCCCCGAAATTCTTGAGCTAGAGCCATGGGCCCAGCAATTAGATGCACAATAGGAAAAGCGGTTCGAACTGAGAGAACCTCCTACTGAAGATGAAGTCATACAAGTGGATCTCGGCAGCGAATCTTCTCCAAAACCGATCTTTATCAGTAAAAGCCTAACTGACGAAGAACGAGAGTCGCTGTTAGAACTTGTCAGAGAATACATTGATGTGTTCGCCTGGAGCTATGAAGACATGCCGGGGTTAAATCCTGACATCGCTCAATATACGGCCAGATGCAAAGCCAGTCAAGCAGCAACAACGACGCTTCTGCCCAGGCGTCATGGACGCGATCGAAGCCGAAGTCAACAAGCTAATAGCCAGCGGCTTCATTCGTGAAGAGCAACATCCTGATTGGGTCGCCAATATAGTACCCGTCCTCAAGAAGAATGGAAAGATTCGAATCTGCATCGACTTCCGCAACCTGAACGAGGCATGCCCCAAAGATGAATTTCCCCTTCCTATCACAGACATCATGATCGACAATACATGCGGCTTTGAACGTATGTCATTCATGGATGGATTTTCGGGGTACAATCAAATCAAGATGTCTCCCGACGACGAAAAGCATACTTCATTCCGAACCCCGATTGGCACATACTGCTACACAGTCATGCCATTCGGTCTAAAGAATGCTGGCGCTACATATCAGCGAGCCATGAGTATCATTTTTAGAGAACATTGCGCAAGACAGTGGAATGCTATGTCGACGACATCGCCGTCAAGAGTCGCCGTAAGGAGGATCATCTGCAAGACCTGAGAACGGTGTTCAACTTAATGCGAGCCCACAATCTGAAGATAAACCCTACAAAATCGTTCTTGGGCGTATCCAGCGGGAAGTTCTTGGGCTTCATCATCACTGCACGGGGTATCCATGTAGACCCCGAGAAAACGAGGGCAATCATGGAGATGGGTCCCCCGAGAAATCTTCGTGAACTTAGAGGCCCCCAAAGGAGGCTAGCTTATATCAGGAGGTTCATTTCCAACCTCTCCGGGCGATGCCGACCGTTCACCCACCTCATGAAGAAGGGAGTCTCATTCGTATGGAACGAGGAATGCCAGCGCGCTTTCGATGACATCAAAGAATATTTATCAAATCCTCCAGTCCTGGTGGCCCCGGTCCCGGGAAAACCATTCCTGCTCTATGTACGAGCAATGGAACACTCCCTCGGTGCCCTGCTGGCACAAAATAATGACGCAGGCCACGAGCAGGCCATTTACTATCTCAGCCGAATGATGGTCGGCCCCGAACACCGATACACCGCTGTGGAGAAAGAATGCCTCGCCCTGGTATTCGCCATTCAAAAGATGCGGCACTATGTCACGGGGCAAACCATATATGTGATCTCACGAATCAACCCTCTCAGGGTCCTCATGACCAAAGCAGGGGCACTCAGCTCCCGCCTCGCTACATGGGCGATATTGCTGTCCCCCTATCAAATGATCTTCGTTCCGTAGAAGGCTGTCAAAGGTCAAGCCCTGGCAGACTTTTTGGCGGCCCATCCAGGATCGGAATCATCCAGAATATACGAAGAAATCCCAGATGAGGTCGCCGATTCAAATACAACCACCCACGATAACATATGGCGGATGTTCTTCGATGGCGCTTCAAGAACCGGACCCAAGGAAAACATCGTCGTCGGAGTCGGAGTAGTATTGGTCTCTCCTACCGGGCTAGTGATCAATCGCACCTACTCTCTCACGGAACCCTGCTCAAACAATGTGGCTGAGTACAACGCTTTGGTCATTGGCCTCCAACTCGCAAGAGAACTGGGGGTAGAATACCTTGAAGCATACGGCAATTCGCAATTAATCGTCAACCAGATTCGAGGGACGTACGAAGTCCGCCATGAAGACATGATCCCCTACCACCAAATGGCGATCAATATTATCTCATCATTCGAGGGATTCTTCATCGAACACGTCCCCAGACTCCAAAATATCGAAGCTGATGCCCTAGCAGGCCTGGCTGCTTCCCTAGCAGTGCCAAACCACTCTCATCATTCGGTCGATGTAATCGGCCATAAGCTGGTCTGCCCTAAGAACAACGTTCAAGCCAAAGCGAGTTATTCTGCTCAGATGATCGACGAAGCACCAGACTGGAGACAACCATTCATAGACTTCGTGGTCTACGATATCCTGCCCGAGAACCCGAAGGAGGCTACTTCTATCAAATGGCGTTCTCTCAGATTCTTCTACGATACAGAGACGAAAATGCTGTATCGTCGCTCTTACGATGGATTACTACTTCGGTGCTTGTCGAACGCAGAGGCTAAAGAAGCCGTATGAGAGGCTCATGATGGTGTCTGCGGGGCCCATCAGCCTGGCCCTAAGCTGCAAGACCGCCTTCGCCGGATGGGCTACTACTGGCCCACGATGGTGGCTGATGCAATAGATTATGCCCGAAAATGCAAGGCCTGCCAAGTGCATGCAGACTTCATTCACCAACCATCCGAATTTCTACATCCGACAGTGGCGTCCTGGCCAATCGAAGCATAGGGAATGGATATCATTGGTCCAATCACCCCACCTTCCTCCCGAGGACATCGCTTCATACTTGCGATCACTGATTACTTCTCAAAGTGGGCAGAAGCTATCCCACTCGCTGAAGTCAAGACTTCAAACGTAATCAGCTTCCTGAAGCACCACGTCATCTACCGCTTTGGACTGCCCCGAAGGATCATCCATGATAATGGTCCGCAGTTTATAAGCCACGTATTCTACCGATTCTGCGACAAATACCGCATTCAGAATATCGCTTCGACACCATACAACCCGACAGCAAACGGGTTAGCAGAGGCATTCAACAAAACAATCATCAAACTCCTCAAGAAATTTGTCTCCTCCAACAAACGCGACTGGAACGAGAAGCTCGGCGAGTGCTTATGGGCTTATCGCACCACGGTTCGAACAGCCACCGGGAATACACCATTCTCTCTGGTGTACGGGAGTGAGGCAGTTCTCCCATTAGAGACTCAGATTCCCTCACTCCGAGTCGCCCTCACTTATCAATTGACAACGGATGATAACTACCGACGTCGACTACAAGAGTTAGAGGCCTTAGAAGAAAAACGCCTCCTAGCTCAGCAAAGGATCGAATTATACCAAGCACGCATCTCAGGAGCCTTCAACAAAAAGGTCAAAGTCAGAACATTCCAAGTGGGCGATCTTGTTTTGGCAGTCAGGAGGCCAATGGTCATGACTCACAAGACCACCGGCAAGTTCCAGCCAAAATGGGAAGGCCCATTTATCATCGAGGCCGTGTTCTCCAATGGTGCTTACCGCCTCGCCAAGTAGAACGGAGACTTGCTCATGTTGCCCGTCAACGGCAAGTTTCTGAAGAAATACTATGTTTAAACAACATTTTCCAGAGTTTCGAGTTATGTGCCCGCTGGTACCACTGAACTCAACCCCCTAATTTTCTAACTTATTGAGTCACGTACCCTCTTGTACTGCTGAATTCATATCCCAAATTCCCAAGTCATGTACCTGCTGGTACCTCTGAACTTATACTTTGATTCCAACATTCACATATTTTTGAGTCATGTACCCACGTGTACCGCTGAACTCATGCCCTTCTTCCATAAATATATCCCAAATTCCTAAGTCATGTACCTGCTGGTACCTCTGAACTTACACTTTGATTCCAACATTCATGGATTGTCGAGTTATGTGCCCATCGGTACCCCTGAAATTACATCCCGGTCACTCTTTTGAAAGAAAGTCATGTATAATCATACCGCTGAACTTTCTTCCTACAAGAGATCCTCCCTCATGATCTAATACCTGCACTCCCAGTGCACAACAAAGGTAACGGATCCACAAATTTCCAAGACGACCATGTCCTCATCACCTCTGAGTCGTCCCATTTCCGCCAAAAATAAATCACCCCTACATAGAATTTTCATGTTCTCATTACCTCTGAGTTATTCTACGTACCCCCCTTCATTGAGCCCACTCCTGTCATGTCCTCATTACCTCTGAATGGGAAGGCTCCGTCGAAGAAACCTTTATACTTGCCATGTCCTCATTACTTCTGAGTAAGTATGATAATCCCCTTTCGACCTATTACATGTACCCACCATCGGAGTACGCCAAGGGTAATGGTTCCACAAATGTCCTCAGTTGACCACAAATGTCCTCTGTTGACCACAAATTTCCTCTGTTGACCACAAATATCCTCTGTTGACCACAAATGTCCTCTGTTGACCACAAATGTCCTCTGTTGACCACCAATACCCTCCGTCGAGTTCGCTCCTGCCATGTACTCATTACCTCTGAGTAGGAAGACTCTACGTTCAAAGAACTTTCCTACTTACCATGTCCTCGTTACCTCTGAGCAAGTATGTCAGTTCTCTTTCATCCTATTACCCGTATCCTAAACCAGGGTATGCCAAGGGTAATAGGCCCACAAATATCCTCAGCTAAATTTCTTCACATAAACCTATCACCTCATCATGTCCCAGGAGCCCAGCTGCTCTACGGCAATTCTTTTCTCAATACCAAGAGCACCCATGACCACTTTGCTATGGCTGCTTCAGGCATCCTGACCGAAACTTGTTATCTCTACCTAAAACCAAGGTACGCCATGGGTAACAGGTCCACAAATATATTCCCTATGCGGGGGAGAACATCACCACAATATCACAGGCACAGCAAGCAATATAAATGAAGGGTAGAATTGAAAGTACTCTTTATTTGAAGGAAGAAAAAAAAGCATTACATATTTCGGGACCACGTTCCTTTCAAAAAAAAGAGAGAATAGAAAGAAAAAGAAGGGAAGAGAAAAGGCCAACTACATTTCAGTGTTACTCAATTCTAGGAGGCGGTCTCTCACTGAGGTGGTCTCCCGCTCAATCCGTTGCCGAGCACGACGTTCGGCCTCCTGGAGTAACCGCTCCTCATTATCCAAATCCAGGAGCGCCTGACAGTCATCTTCCAATTTCTTCAAGACAGCCTCCAGGTCAGTCGAAGCTTGAGTAACCCTGTCAGCTTTCTGAACAATTAGCCCCCTGTCATTGCGGGCAGTCTCGAGTTCAGACTCCAGGAAAGTCAACTTCTTCTGAAGCGTAAGGATCTGCTCCCGCGTCTCGGTAATCTCACGAGAGACAGACTCCTCCCGAGCCACAACATTTTCGGTCGCATAACTCAATTTATCATACCGATCAGCTAAGTCGCTGAGATCCTTCAGTGCGGCCGGTCTGGTCTTATCTCGAGCTGCTCTGGTCCTCTCTATAACAGCAATAAGGGAATTTCGCTCCTCGTTTATAACAGCAGGCAGATTAGCCTGCCGCAATACTCGAAGCTCGGACACCAGCTGATCAGCCTCCAGCAATTTCGCCTCCAGAAGCGAAGCCATTCCTGCATCATCAGGAAGATCCCTAAGGATATTTATTTGACCATGGGCGCATCTTCGGGCCAAGGTAAAAGAGGTCCCTCTTTCTACAGCGGCCTCGATTCCCCTCTTCAAATGATGATAGAAACTGGCAACCACGTCCTGTAACGCGTCGTTCAAAACTTCAGCAGAGGAGGGCGTCAGGGGAAGCCGGAGCGGCAACGTCGGAGGAGTAACGCTAGAGCTCGCCACCAAGGGAGCGGAGTCCGAGCAGAACGATGCATGAATAGCGGCCAACTCGTCTTCCGCCGCCCGGAGAGCTTGGATGCTCGGCAGGGAAGAAAGGTCGATTCTCGAAGCCATTGGAGCAGAGGATGATGCAAGGACCATTGTTCCCTGTCCCGACTGCCCCGAGAACTGGCCCGTTAAACTCGGGCCCCCAGAAGGCCCATCAAGACGAGTCGGGCAGTAAGAAAGTACACCCCTTTCCACCGATGCCCCTTCGGTTGAGGTTGTCTCGACGACGTCCATCCTCGGCACTGAAGGGGCAGGACCTGAATGTCCAGAATAACAGTCAATCGACGTAACCCGAAGGACATGATGATAGAGCAGATAGGCTTCCTCACGGGTTAAGATTCGGCTAATCTTACCAGGAGAGGGGCATGAAGGTCGCGGCTCATCCACAACTGGCATGGTTCCCCCACACGGGATCCCCGAGTTAAACTCAGTCACGTCCCCTGACCCCGTCACCTTGAAGGGAGATACAGATTGATCTACGTCCTCTTGAATAGGAACAGGCTCATGGGAGGCCCCGTCATCCTGGGTCACCGCCTCGACATCCTGAAACTCTTCTTCTTCCCCCGACACCTAAAGAGGGAACGAAGACAATCAGGATTAAAACTCAAAGGAAAGAAGGAAGAAGGGATCGAGAGCAGTTTTGTTACCTCTGACGCAGGATTGACTTCTTCTCCACTCTCTTTTGTGGCTGGCAGACGGTGCCTAGTCGCAACCAGCTTCCGGGATCGAAAAACCCTGCCTACAGGAGGAACCTGCCTGCTACGTTTCGGGATAGGACCAGGCGCAATAAGGGACTGATCCCTCAGCATCTCATCTGACAAAACATGCAACTGACTCACCTTTGCGCCTACCACTGGAAGGATAGAGTCATCTTCATTATGCTCGTTGCCTTCATCACCTTCAGCAGCGGAATCCAAATCTGGCACTTCGGCTCTAGTCTTTCTTTTCTTGGCCCCTTGAGAGCCTTCCTCCAGACCGGTGCTAGCAATAAAACTGGTACCTGGGTTAAAATCAACCGGGGGCTTATTCGCCATGATATGATACAGAGCCGCCATATACAAGATCTCCACTTACTCCTTAATAGCAGGAACCGAGAAAATGGTACGAGTATGGAACGAATCATAATATTGCCAAGCTCTGATACCATCAAGAAGACCTCCCTCATAACCAAGACAAGAGCTGGGGCTGTCTAAACAAAGTTGGTTGTACCCAAACTGCCGGGCAAACCTGCTAGGCAGATACGGTTCCAGAAAAACAACATTGCGGTTACGGTACACCAGATGTGAGGGACGGATGTTACGCAACCATAAGAGCATCTGGCCATCCAGAAGTTGAGGAGGCGCAATACCGTCTATATGCACAGTCTCTATGTCCCTGGCAGAAAAGCGAGGGACGGATACGAAAATATGATACTTATCTGCCCTTGCCAAGACCATCCGGCAAACCCGCATGGCCTCACATTCCCAAGGCTCATCACGGTAACGGAAGATAAGGGCGTCATCATCAGTCGCACCGCCCTCAGAGCCCGACCTCATCAAAGATGGATAATGTATCAGCAGCCACCCCATCAAATAGTGATAAGGTAACTCAGTTCGTTCAAAATCCTTGGTCACATCGCAGGCAATGACTTTGGACGTAAAGGTACGAAGGCCACGGTGTATGCTACACACCATAGCCGGAAGGAGAGCTAGCCTGATTCGCAAGACTAATTTCACGGCCGGAAGGATGAAGTTACAACTAATTCTCTCAATAGAACCGGTTCCTTCCGCGACTACACAATTTCATTACCAGATCATCAAAAATCCTGCCAGAAGCGCTTTCTCAGACAGCTCTTGAGTATCCTGGTAAAAGTAATCGAAAGTGTCGGTTTGGCTCCCGAATCTGCCACTAGTAGATGACACCAATTCTTTGACCGCCTCCCGAGACCTAGGGCGACGAGAGGTAACCAGACCTGAGGCATCTGCTGAGAAGAGATAATACACCCAATCCTTGGTGTAGGGAGCATTCCCTTCCAGGTTATCCTTGCGGGTTATCTGATGGCATGTGTTATAATGACACAATATCTCCTGATAAAGGGCCGCAAAGCCAGGATACCGTCGTTCCAAATCTTCGAGTTCCTCATTAGTGGGAGTATATGCTTCAAACGCTTCGTCCTTCCAAGGAAGCTTGGAGACTGCATGCATTTCATGGAGCGCAAGTCCCATCTCCCCTACAGGTGTGTAAAGGTCCCTGTACGACAATTATACATTTCCAGCAGGGACATGAATAGCTTTTTGTTTATGAACAAGCCATGACTGGTACCTCGGATAGCATGGTACAGGCCAATCTTGCACAAAAAAGCCTCATACTTCTGCAGGATCCAGGTAGATAAATTGATCCACGAGGGAATAGGGTGTATCCAACCAGGAAACGTCAACCGACCAACGAGATAGGAGCCTTTCCGGTCAAGTCGATTTATAAAAGTATCGGCGGTAGAAAACGTGAAGTTAGGACCTGCCACATTCAGGAAAGAGCCTGGGACCAACCCTGTCACAGAACAACTGGTATGCACCTTGCCAGCAACCATGGACTTCAGATGGTTATTATAACGGATGTTCTCCACGAACATCCCACTCCTGGTAGGGGTTAGAGTCCCCTCCATCTTCCGGTCCAAAGGGAGCATATTGAACCAAGATAATGGACAGTGTCGCTCCCTCTGAGGGATGCGGATCGCCATCCCGTTAGAAACAAAATTCCAATCCTCCGACACCTCCAGAACATGATCATTCTCCACGGTCAAGGCGTCTCCAAAAAAGAACGCAGGCTTCAAAAACTCTCCTTCGAATTTCCCGGAGTTCATCATAGCATTAAGGAAATGGAAAGGCTGATTCTTGATGGCATTCAATCTGGCCATAGGCTCATCGCTCGGAAACTGATCCGCCACGTGCTGAACAATATGGTCGTACCTATAGCCGAGAGCAGCTTGAGCGCTACCCACCAAGAGTTCTCCGGCGGCGTTAACCGGCAAATTCACTGAAGAACAGACAAAGAAAAAATAAGTTAAACAGAGAATAAAAAAAGAGCTGATTAGGTGTTTTCAAACCACATACGGCTCAAAAAAATATCCATGCCCCCCATGAAGTTCTCAGAAGTCTTATGCGGCTCCAGAAAGCCCCATGCGGCTCCAGTTCAGAAAACTGCTTATACGGCTCCGCACAATAAAAGTCTATGCGCCACCTATGCGGTTTCATTAATAAGGCGCACATACAGACACAATGATTTTTCTTATGCGGTTCGCAGCTCAGCCGTAGGGCGAACATACGATTTACAAAGGCTCGTGCATAAAGTATGCGACGTAGCCATGGCGGTTGGGGTTCCTTAATTCATACATTGTCCTTACCAGCAATAGGGGGATGGACGTCAGGATGAACAGCGGGCACGACGACGGGCGGGGCAGCAACCGCACCCAAGGTGGAAGTGGAGGCCGCCTTCTTGCCCTTCACTGCCATGATCTTCTTGGGAGCCATCAATTATTGAAGAAAAGAAAGGCAAGCGAGATAAGAGAAGAAAGAAAATAAAGAAGTCTTCTCTCTCTTCAAACCCCTCCTATTTATAGGAGGAGGGGAGAAGGCGAACACGTGGGCCAATGACCGACTCTTGAAGAGCGAAACCGACTCCTTGGGTTTCGTCTCCAAGATTCACCCAAGGCATCAAATCTAAAAAGATTTAATGAACTGACCCTTGAGATTCCTCCTACAAAGACGGCGCTGAAGCAACTTGGAGATAAATAAAGACCCGCACACGTGGACTGGACCATCTATGCGGTTAACACACCCCCTGCGGCTGAAACAGTCATGCGAACAACACATTCATGCGGCTAGAACTCTTATGCGGTCGGGATTGCATATGCGGCCAATACAGCCATGCTTCTTGTTCAAAGTATTTCAATTTTACAAATTGAAAACTTTGAAGGGGGTCCTGTAGAAGCATGGAAAATACTAAAGAAATTGACTCATACGGCCAAGAAAGACCCATGCGGCTCAGAAAACGCATGCGGCTCAGGGAGTCATGCGGCATAAGGAGCTATGCGGCCGGAGGCATTCCATGCGGCTCAGAAGGCACGTGGCGTGACAGTGCTCCCCTCCGATCCATGCTGCATTAATTGCTTTGACGGCTGACCCCTCTGAAAAGTTGACAGACCTGACACCAAAGCAGGTAATTATGACTCTGTCATGATGATGAATCTCTAGGGAAGAGAAAGAAATCTCTGACACGATCCCCCGAGAACAACAAAATGCCACGTGGCCCTGCAACGTGGGTGTGCTTATGCGGCTCAAAGTGAAGACTTCCCATGCGGTTCAGAGTAAAGCTGTCCCATGCGGCTCGAGTGGAATCATCCCTATGCGGCTCAAGAAGATCATGCCCATGCGGCTCAAGCTGACATACCATTATGCGGTTTATGCGGCTCATCATATGGTTCAGAAGTCTGAAGGAGGGGGCCACTGCCCAGACAGTCCTGACACGTGTCCCAAGTCTTATGCGGCCCAAAATTTATACGGCCCAAATCTCATACGGCCCAATCTGCATGCGGTTCCAGTCTCACCATTGGCTCTCAGGACACGTGTCCTCAGCCGATCAATCTCCCAAATTTATGGCAATCCAAGATCGGGTCGAATCCCAATGATCTGGGGCACGTGGCAGGAGAATAAATTTGATTTATTCGCAGATATGAGAGAATCATTATAAGAAAGATTTATGCCCATCAGCATTAATTGCTAATGGGCATTTGGTGTAATCTACCCTTAATGGTTCTGATTCGTCACAATCAGAAACGAACGGCCTGGATTGATCAATCCCCAGGCCGCCGCCATCTCCAAGAGCTAATCATTGGCAACCCTAGCGATCACATCCCACTATTATAAATAGCAAGGTGCCATTCCCTTGTGAGATAGAGAGAGATATACAAAAAGAAAACGAGAGAAGAATACGTATACACAGAAAGACTTCCCCCATAGTCAGAGAGGGAATATACACAGAGAGAGAGAAGCCAGGAGAGCAATCAGAGAGAGAGCAAGAAGGTATTTCTTCATCAACGACCAAGCAGATCTTTCCCGAGTCAAGGCTGCGTACCAATCGTCCAAAGAGTAAGGCAGAGCGGCCGTCGCTTTCCCGAGCCTCTATCGTCACCCCCCCAGAATCTAAAATAAACAATCGTACTTAGACTGTTGTACCTAGGTTTTCGTCCCTAGGCTTTCTTTGTACGAGCGAGTTTGTATTGTGAGTCTAAGTTCAGTCCTCCGATAATTGTTCTGTACTTTTACAATCAATGGCAAACAGTAGATGACTCTACTCAAGACACGACTAACGTCTGCCTAATGGCAACTTCTGATAAGGTAACCAATGATCCTCTCAATGAATTCACTTTTGATGAACTGGGTGATGCGTTCAATGATTTATTAAATGATCACAAGAAAGTACTTAGCAAGTACAAGCATTCTAAGGACAAGATTAAAGCACATGAAGTAAAAATTCATAAACTTTCTTGTCTTCTTGATAATGTTAAAAACACTACACGCACAAAAGTCATTGATGAGGTATCCAAGCTTAAATTAAGCTTACATGATGCCGAAACACTTATTGAGAAGCAGACACGTGAGATCTCAGTGCTCAATGAAGAGCTTGCTGAAGAAAAGAACAAACACAATATCTCTATAGCTAAGATTGATGGTCTGAATGCAAAGTGCAATGAACTGAATGCTGTCTCTAAGAAATTAGAGATCAGATTGGGGAAATAGGTTGCTCAACTCAAACCCAATTTCACAGTCACAAAACACACATAAAACACCAGACCACTCATAATAGTAAAACACGTCACCCACATGTAGCACATAACCATGCTTATATGTACACGTACTCTTATGCAGCACGTAAACCACATGCACGTAGACATTATTCTCAACCTACTCATAACTATTATCCTGCTACTGCACATAGTCATAACTATTATCCAGCTGCTACACATAGTCACTATCCTGCTGTTTCACATAACTATCACCATACTATATATAGACATCACTATCAACCTGCTCCTAACACAAATAGGCATGCTACTTGCACATACCGTGGATTACATGGTCATATCTCACCACAGTGTGGAATTAGGAAATTAGTTGATATTAATCTATATACATGGGTACCGAAGACTAATATTTCAGGACCCACAAGAACTTGGGTACCAAAGGTCACATCTTCTCGTGATGTAGGTGGACCTTCCTTCTTCATCTAAAAGCAAGTGGATTCTCAATAGTGGGTGCTCGCGACATATGACTGAAGACGCAAATCTTTTCGCATCGCAATCGATGAAGAGGGAAGGATATGTATCCTTCGGTAATAATTTAAAGGGCTACATCATAGGTAATGGTACTATTGGTTATCCTCCTTCTCCTATAATAAAGGATGTCTGCTTAGTGACCGAGTTAAAGCATAACCTTCTCATCATAAGTTATCTTGCTGATCATGAATATGATATTAACTTTGGACAGAATAAATGCTACATTTATGATAGTTCAACTGGAGACATTACTTTTGAAGGGATAAGAGAAGATAATATTTATATTTTCTATCTATCTAGAAATACTAACAATACAGGAAGATGCCTCTACGCCCACAAGGATGAAAGACTTTTATGGCACTAGCGTCTTGGTCATGCCAATATGGATACTATATCCAGGCTATCGAGAGAGAAGCTAGTAAGAGGTCTGCCGACATCACATTCAAGAAGGACACGGTATGTGCCGAATGTGAACTGAATAAGACAACAAAATCTTCATTTAAATCCATAAACACTGTAAGTACTACTAGACCCATGCAATTACTGCATATGGACTTATTTGGTCCCAGTAGAGTAGTCAGTCTTGGTGGAAAACTCTATGCTTTAGTTATTGTAGATGATTTTTCAAGATTTACTTGAGTTTTCTTCCTTACAAACAAAAGTGATACTATTTCAGTTTTCAAAATCTTTGCAAAAAGGTCCAAAATGAAAAAGGCTACTTGATTACTCGAATCCGAATTGATCATGGAGGTGAATTTGAAAATTCTGATATTGAAAAGTTTTGCGAAACAAATGGTTTTGATCATGAGTTTTCTTGTCCTAGAACTCCTCAACAAAATGGTGTTGTGGAGCAAATGAATAGGACTCTTGGCGATATGGCCAGAGTCATGTTGAATAAATTTTTACTTCCAAAATATTTTTGGACAGAAGCTGTCAGTACAGCTTGCCATATTTTAAATATAGTGCTTATTCGACCTATTTCGAAAGAAACACCCTATAAGCTTTGGTTTGGTAGGACTCCTAATGTCTCTTATTTTAGACTGTTTAGTTGTCGCTGTTTTATCCTAAATACCAAAGACAACATAGGCAAGTTTGATGCCAAAGCTGACGACGATATTTTCTTGGCTATGCTGGCAAGAGTAAAGAATATAGAGTGCTCAACAAACGCTCAATGATTGTATATGAATCCATTAATGTGACTTTTGATGAGGAAAATAGTACAGCGGCTATCCTCGACGATGATGATGAACCATCAACTTCTACGCCGATGAATAGCACTCCTAAAACCAATTCTTTGGAGGGCTTACCGAAGAAGTTCGAGTGCAAGCCATCACACCTAGAAAATTTGGTAAAAGGTGAGGTATAACGCGGAGTAAGTACTCGACCATCTTTAAGAGATTCTATTGCTAGCACTGCTTTCATTTCGTAAATTGAGCCTAAAAATATTTTAGAAGCTTTAATTGATGAATTTTGGATTTTCGCTATGCAAGAAGAACTCGACCAATTCGAAAGAAGCCAGGTCTGGAAACTTGTTCCTAAACCAGCTAACCATTCGATTATTGGTACTAAATGGGTTTTTCGTAACAAAGTAAATGAAGATGGTTCAGTCACTCGCAACAAAGCTCGTCTAGTAGCTCAAGGAGACAACCAAGAGGAAGGTATCGACTACGATGAGACGTATGCTCCAGTTGCAAGACTTGAATCCATTCGGATGCTTTGTGACTTTGTAAATTTTCAAAATTTTAAACTTTTTCAAATGGATGTGAAAAGTGCTTTTCTGAATGGTTTTATTAAAGAGGAAGTCTTTGTAAAACAATCCCCAGGTTTTGAAAATTATAAATTTCCCGACCACGTTTTCAAGCTCAAGAAAGCACTCTATGGCCTCAAACAAGCCCCCTGATTTACTTAGATTTTCTTCCTTACAAACAAAAGCGATACTATTTCAGCTTTCAAAATCTTTGTCAAAATGGTCCAAAACAAAAAAGGCTACTTGATTACTCGAATCCGAAGTGATCATCGAGGCGAATTCGAAAATTCTGATATTGAAAAGTTTTGCGAAACAAATGGTTTTGATCATGAGTTTTCTTGTCCTAGAACTCCTCAACAAAATGGTGTTGTGGAACGAAAGAATAGGAGTCTTGGCGATATGGCTAGAGTCATGTTGAATAAATTTTTACTTCCAAAATATTTTTGGACAGAAGCTGTCAGTACAGCTTGCCATATTTTAAATATAGTGCTTATTCGACCTATTTCGAAGAAAACACCCTATGAGCTTTGGTTTGGTAGGACTCCTAATGTCTGTTATTTGAGAGTGTTCAGTTGTCGCTATTTTATCCTAAATACCAAAGACAACTTAGGCAAGTTTGATGCTAAAGCTGACGACGATATTTTTCTTGGCTATGCTTGTATCCCCGCTTTTTCGAATTTTTGAAATTTTATAATTTTCTGGAATTTTATAATTTAGTCATATTTTATTTTATGGTTGTTTAAGGAATATTAATTTTAATCATTATCATGGCGTAGTTTAAAACATTTTGGCTATTAAGTTATTTTATATCTAATAATTAATTAATTGGTTTTCTTATTTTTAAATAAAATAAAAGAAAACTATTTTAAAGTTTAGAAAATACTCTTATATTTTATTAATGTTTTTTAGAGATTATAATTAATTGGACATTAAGATTTTTCCTTGCTTTCCATATTGGCCTGCTGGCCCAAGGCCAGGTGCAACTTCATTTTAATTTTCCCTCCTAAAGAGAGAAATTCTCTTCACTCAATTAATCCAAGCCCGACCACAACTCTAAGCCAGCCCAGCCCGGCCTATTAGGTCTAATGGGGCGCGGGTTCAGTTCCAGAACCCGATAGCTCGACCCTATCCGCTAACCCGAAACCCGATAGGACCAACCGTTAAATTCAAATTTTCATTTTACTCTCCATTCTTTTCCCTTTCCCTCCTTTTTGCACATGGGACGACGACGACCCTACCCGCTCAACCGTTTCGACGCTGCCCGCGCAACGGCCTGCCCGATCGTCCACTTCCTATAAATTGGCCAGTTCCTTCCTTCTTTTTCGTTCACAATTCACAGAGGAGCCCTACAGAATTTTCTTTCCCCATACTCTTTCTTCGCCTTCGAGCTCGAATCGGTAGCCATGGCGACCGGACAATGATGAACCAGCCCTATTCCACCTCTCGATCGTTGATCGTTCTGATCGGTCATGACGATCTCGGCGAGACGAACACGACGACAATGACGGCGAGCTCGATTTACTGGTGATTTCTCTCGACTTAAGTGGATCTTCTTCTGGGCGATTTGTTAGAGACGTTCTTATTTTGAATTGTTCAAACGATTTGAATGATCAGATTTTGGATTGGTTTTCCGCTTCTTGGATTGTGTTTTGGAGAGTTCTGGGTAATTTCTTGGAATTTTGGGATCGATCTGGCATCTGGGCTATTGGTGTTGATTGGAAGTTGACTGGTATGATCTGTGTAAACTTCTCTCCAATTTGGAGTTTTTACAAATTCAAATATAACTCATTCGGTCATTCTCTTTTTTTGCACGTCATTTGCTCGATCTTATGCTACAACCAGCCTTACAACCGAATTTGGACGCGAGACTCGTTGCGTCAACTTCAGTGGACTCGAGCAACACTCCTTGAAATCAGGTATACATTCGAGAACATCAGAATTATTTGGAGTGCCGACCATGCGTTTGAGTGAGACTGGACTCACGGTGTCAACTGTAAAAGCAAGGCTAGTGTGTCAATCCATGGAAATTCTGTGTCGGGTTAGTATCAGATATAGATTGCAGAGATTATACTCTGTCCTTGAAAGTCTGATTTTAATGAAATATACAATTGGTCTGGAGTTGAGAAATCAAATTATTTGACCGTTGCAGTATTAGGATTAGTAATGGTTAATGTTTCCTGTAGTTTTCAGTTCAGTAAGGAAGATTGTTCGATATTGGAGCTGTGTTTTATTTAGGATTACAACTGCTATGTACAATTTTGAATGTGCAATTTCTGTAGGATAGTTCAGTGTAAATAGAGACTGGCATATTCAGGTGGAGGATATCAGCCCTCTTGTAGGGATCCTGGGTATAGAGGGTTCAATTTGAATTAAGGAAGGAAGATGTTGGAGTT
The DNA here is from genome assembly GCA_029216955.1 of Iris pallida. NCBI lineage: Eukaryota > Viridiplantae > Streptophyta > Magnoliopsida > Asparagales > Iridaceae > Iris > Iris pallida. Next base: position 33,312 of record JANAVB010042954.1, read on the forward strand.
GAATTATGGACTAAGAACTGGTATGCAATGGTTATTTTCAAGTGAAGATTTCCATAAAGTTTTAGGACAGGCTGAAGTCTTAGGTTCATATTAGAGACTTTTGGGTTAAACTAAGTTCATTATTAATTCCAGGGTTGATTTCTGAAGTTAATGAATGGGACCAGTAATAGAGGTTAGTGTCTAGTCCTGTCAGTCTTGAGAAGGGATTATGTCTTAAGTAATTTAGTACCACTAATTATTTCAATTTTTTTCATAGCAAGTCAGATTTTATCTTAACTGTTTGATACTAAATGGAATCCCCTATAGCAGACCGCTGTACATTTTCCTTTCTCATTTACACGACACATTCACTTAGCCTCACCTTCTGAGTTCTTTTTCTTTTCTTTTAACAAATGTTCAGTGGGGTCATCTATGGGATCCATAGATGGACTTAAATATAGATTGAGAGTTCTTGCATGAGTGCCCGAGTTCAGCCAAATGGTTAAACCAGTTGGACAAATTAGTGAGAAAGGAATTGGTTAGTGGAATGTGGAAGAATAGTAGTAAGGGTGATGTTAGGCTTGAATTAGGATAGTAAACTTTTATGTTAAGTTGTAGATTCTTTCAAGAAACCTTAACAGTGACTATATTGCTAAAACCCAAGCATTGTTTTAATAGGTTTAGCGAACTTGAATCCCATATTCAGTACTTTGGCTCAGTTACTAAACTGAGACTTCATATCAGTGTTTGGATGAACTTGGAGATTTCTTACATATTGTCTTGGGTAGTTGATGAGCTAGAGACTTCATGAGATAGTAATAACCTGAGGATTAAATCAAGTGGTAAGTTTTGTAGCTCTTTTATCTTGGTAGTTAAGTAATATGAATATCGTGTATTAGTATGTATCAATAAAGATACATAGGAACTTTAGAAGTAGCTAGCTTACCTTATGTAAGCATGATTAGATGGTAAATCCTTAATTAGAAATTTGTATATAATTTAATCAATTGTACCAATTTTTAACAGGAGGACATCCAATTTACTATTTCCGTGCTTCCAAGGCGAGGCAAGTACACCGGCTCGAACTCTTTACTCTGTATTTCCTGTCTTGCTTCATGTTCTCATGTTGACACATTGTACACATGATTGTTCATTGTTCACTGTTCATCGTTCATCGTTCATCGTTCATTGTTCATTGTTCATCATTCATAGTTCATTGTTCTTACTTGTACATTGGGGTGGAAAATACTACAATATGTGACCAATCCTATTTTAGTTAGGCATTGACTAATAGCATAGGTCTCACACCGTGCATGAGACTCTAAGCGTACCATTGTTCACTGTTTATCCAACCGGTCACATATTCTGATAGTTATTTCAAATGCATGTTACACTGATAGACTAGTTTCATTGTTTCTGGATCTGGTACTATAGTTTCATTATTTTTCCTATACTACAGTTTCATATTCCTTGTTGTACCATAGTTTATATTGTGATTCTTTCTCATGCATTTCAGTTTACATTGTTTAGAGTTTCTTGTCGGGGTTGTACTTTACTTTTTTCCTGACAGGATCGTTGCAGGTTGTATCTTCTTCATGGGCCAGTGCCCGAAGCCAGGATAGAGTTGTACCTCAGGATGGACTTAGAATTTCAGAGTTATAGTTAGGTCTTTTTTTAGATTTATTTTTAGAAGATTTCATCATGTATTCTATTGAGGATTTCAGGATTGTATAATTTTATTCATGTTACCGGATTTGTCTCCGAATGATATTGTATAATTAACTTGTGGATTGTGGTGATTCTGGGAACATGTATAGCAGCTGTGGTAGTTTATATTTCTTGTATCTTGAGTTTTCCTTAGTATTGTACAGCTTACTTCGTCGTGTCCCTCGACGAAGGCTGGGCATTTTGACTCATATCCGATTATTCGAGAGCGGTCGTGACAATGCTGCCAAGAGTAAAGGATATAGAATGCTCAACAAACGCTCAATGATTGTATATGAATCCACTAATGACGTTTGATGAGGAAATAGTACAGCTATCCCCGACCATGATGATGAACCATCAACTTCCACGCCGATGAAAACCACTCCTGAAACCAATTCTCTGGAGGACTTACCGAAGAAGTTCGAGTTCAAGCCATCACACCCAGAAAATCTGGTAATAGGTGAGGTATCACGCAGAGTAAGTACTCGATCATCTTTAAGAGATTCTATTACTAGCTCTGCTTTCATTTCGCTAATTGAGTCTAAAAATATTTAGAAGCTTTTAATGATGAATTTTGGTTTTATGCTATGCAAGAAGAACTCAACCAATTTGAAAGAAGCCAAGTTTGGAAACTTGTTCCTAAACCAGCTAACCATTCGATTATTGGTACTAATTAGGTTTTCGTAACAAAGTAAATGAAGATGGTCCAGTCACTCGCAACAAAGCTCGTCTAGCAGCTCAAGGAGACAACCAAGAGGAAGGTATCGACTACGATGAGATGTATGCTCCAGTTGCAAGACTTGAATCCATTCGGATGCTTTGTGCCTTTGTAAATTTTCAAAACTTTAAACTTTTTCAAATGGATGTGAAAAGTATTTTTCTGAATGGTTTTATTAAGAGGAAGTCTTTGTAAAACAACCCTGTGGTTTTAAAAGTTATAAATTTCCCGACCACGTTTTCAAGCTCAAGAAAGCACTCTATGGCCTCTAACAAGCCCCCAGAGCTTGGTATGAACGCTTAAGCAATTTCTTACTAGATAAAGGTTTTTCAAAAGGGAAAATTGACACTACACTTTTTATCAAAACTTTTAAAGACATTATTCTTTTAGTTCAAATTTATGTTGATGACATCATATTCGGTTCTAGTAATAAAATCTCTGCCAAAATTTTGCTAAGTGTATGCAGAACGAATTTGAGATGAGCATGATGGGGAGCTCAACTACTTCCTTGGATTGCAAGTCAAACAAACTTCGCAAGGTACTTTCATGAACTAGTCCAAGCATACAAAGGATATGCTGAAGAAGTTTGACCTTGACAACGTCAAACCAATTGGTACTCCAATGGCTACTACAACCAAACTGGAACTCGATGAAAGCGACAAACTTGTTGATCAACGTAAGTATCGAGGTATGATTGGTAGTTTACTTTACCTAACTGCTAGTCGCCCTGATATAATGTTTAGTGTTTGTCTGTTTACTAGATATCAGGCTAGTACTAAGGAAACACACATGTCCGCCGTTAAGCGTATCTTTTGATACCTTAAGGGTACTATTACAGTCGGTTTGTGGTATCCCAAAACCACATCCTTCGACCTATCGGTTATTCGGATACTAATTTTGCGGGATGCAAAGCCGATCGTAAGAGTACAAGCGGCACGTATCATTTGTTAGGCAAAGCCTTAGTCTCTTGTTTCAAGAAACAAAACTTTGTTGCACTTTCTACAACCAAAGCTGAGTATATAGCTGCAGGACATTTTGTGCACATATTTTATTGATGAAGCAAACCCTAGAATTATCATTTATCTTTTATGCACATACTATATTCTGTGATAATACTAGAACTATCAACCTTAATAAGAGCCTATATGTCACTCACGCACGAAACACATTGAAATTTATTACCACTTTTTGTGTGATCATACAACATGGCACTATAGATTTAGAATTTATTGACACTGAACATCAGCTAGCAGATTCCTTTATAAAACCACTAGCCGAAGAGCGCTTCAATTTTCTTTGTCGCAAATTAGGAATTTTAGATGAAATGGTCATTAAAAAAATTGGTCTACGAAAATAACGATTATGACATATATCTTCATGATGACCTTCCCATAGGTACAAGCCGAAATGGTCCTTCTGACAACAAGGCATAAAAGCCTAAGCGACACGGTGCACTAATCTTCGGTCTACCGCTAGCGGGATCCGGCCCCTATAGATACCCCATGGCAATTTCATTGTAATGGTCGTTGTCATAAATTCTTGTTTATTATATGTTTAATTTCATTTATAACTTAGTTAATTCAAAATTTTCTAAATTCAATTCTATTTTTTCCATTAATGGTTTCTTTTTCCATCAATCTTTTGATTTTCATCAAACATTTGCCAATTTTCAATCTTTAACATTCCATTTATTTTTATCCAACACTTGGCTATTTATTTTTAACTTTTTTGAGTTCTTGCCCCAATACCCAGAACTCGGGCCGAACTCTGCCTTACACAGAGTTTAGGCCGAGTTCGGTCTGCTGATTCCAAAACCCAAGATAGCTCTCAGGCTTCCATTTCTTTTGATCCTATGGTCCATATTTCACCCGACCAGCCGACCTACCTTCATATTTCAGGAATTTCCTTCTCTTTCTTCTCCATTACCACCTCTAAACCCTCTCCAAGTTCATCCTCTCAAAACCCAACCCTAGAATTCTCAATTTAGTAAGGTTTTTCTCCCCCAAACTCAAGGAACATAGCATTTGGATCATTCTCTTCCATCCCACTCCATCTATTTTTGAGGTATAACTTTGTTTCTTATCTCTTTCAATTTTTTTCCATGGCTCCTAGACTTTTTGGAAGAGGTAAGAGAAGAAGGAGTGAAGGTGCTTCATCATCCAATCCTCATCTTCCTCTTGCTCCTCCAATTCATCCATTTTTTAGTCCTCCACAACCTCATGAACCTAACACATTCAATGAACAAATTTTTGTTTATTGGAGGCTTCCATTGAATGGTTCAATGACTTTCGTTCAAGGAGTGTGTATGCGGGTCATCCTATCAATTTCACAATATTTTCTAGATATGACTCTTTGTTCCATGATCTTTGTCTAGATGAGTTATTTTTACATCATCTCTTATATATTTGAATACTATCCAAATGTTTTACTATAATCTCACCTTTGACGACATACGAATCTATTCTCGTGTTGCCGAAATCGACATCACTTTTGATGATTTTGAACTTACGGAATATCTCGAGATCCGGAACCCACTTGGAAGAAACTTGTCGATGCACGCAAGTTTCAATTTCCCGATGGATCGTCCCTTGAGAGTTTCAAGAATGATTTGTGTACTCCCAACACTCGTCCACGCAAGTTACTTGCTAAATTTCTAACCCATATTTCTATAAACTTCATCGTATCATTTTCTCTACGATCTTGCCCAAAGCGGGATCGATTGATGAAGTATCTTATTTTGAGATCTCTGCACTTTATCATCTTCACTTCCATGTCCCTTTTCACTTCCATGTCTCGATCATTGGTCTATGCCCTATATTTGCTAATAGTTTTTCGTGCGTTCCATATTTCTTTTAATGAGTGCCAGCTCCTTCCTGCCCCTGCCTATCTGTCTAAGGTACGACAGCTTGTAACAGATGTTGAGTCTCATGCTGAGTCTGAGCATTTCGAGTTTGATGCCGAGGTTGATCCACCTGCTCTTGGGCAACCTGCGCCCGAGCCACCTGCTACTCTTGAGTCCATTCAGACCCTGCTGCGTGATCATTTCCGCTTAATGAGATCGCTGGAGTCAGATGGACTATTGCACCACCCTCGAGATGTCTTCCGTCAACAACACTCTGCATGACATCCAGTACTCCTTGGCCTCTCATCCTACGGTATCTTATCCTATGGTATGAGACCCTTCTCGCGAAGGTTATCGTATCGATGACGCTGGGTCAGGAGATATTTGGATCCATATGTGGCATTTATTGATCCTCGTCACTCTGCCAGCGATCCATCGGACTCTGCTGGACCTTCTCGTGCTCCATGATGCCATGGTCCATTTTATGATGCTACTGATGCTTAGGATGTTTGTTATTTATGCACTTTGTTATTTCTTTCAGTGTTTATGTAGTTGAACACTATGCTTTGTACTACATTATGCTTTATGGCTTTATTTGGATTGTTTACTAGTTATCTCTTATATTGGACTTGAGCTTGGTTATGTGATTGCATGGTTGTTTTCCTCTGGAGGAGCTATGCTAAATATCAAACGGGGAGAATTATATTTCATATATGAAACACTTTGATATGAGCTATATATACTGTGTGCTTGGATTAGAACTTGTCACAGGTAATATCTCTTAACGGGGGAGCCGACATGTTTACTTACGGGATGCTATTATCGCTATGTGTCCAGGTATGAATGTTGCGACATGCAAATATCATATTTTTGTCAATTATCAAAATATGGGAGATTGTTGACCCAAACTGGGTTACAGTCAACCTAATCTTGATAATTAACAAAATAATTTTGTCATAGTCCAACTAGACACATCGCTATCAATATCCAAGATCGATCAACTCTTCATATCAACTCAAGACGACATATGCTTCAGACCAGCTGCTGTTTGTATTCTGGAGTCTATATTTACTTTTATTGAGTCTAGGCAAATGTACGTTGAGTCATACTGAGCATCTTAGGGCTAGACTTATCCCTCACAGCTCCACTCAACCAAAAGCCAAATCAGCCCAACAAGTCCAACTGCCTTTGAACATTATGTCCCCTAATTTTTAGGACCTAATTTGTAGGGACTGCGAGATGCTAGTTGTCCAACAGCTAAAAATTTGAATTCATGACACATAATTCGGGCCAAATTCAGCCTATCCCGACTAGTATAAATAGGCCTTGAATTATCTTATTTCAAATCATTCAATCTTCTCATTCTCTTCTATTTTATAGCCTACATACTAAAGAGCATAATATTCCCATCCAACTTAGCCATCAAACTTTCAACCGTCCAAGGTGCTCAGTGTGAGTTAACTAGAATTTTGAGTGCAAGAAGTTATAAGTCACTTGAAAAAGTCCAAGTTTTGCCACAACGATCTTTGTAAGAAGTTGACGTGCTCTTCTGAGAAAAGGCACGGGGTGTAACTGCTATTTCACAAATAGTGGATTTCAATCCTGAGCTAGAGTTCTCAGGCCTGGACTAGTCCTCCACGAGGGAAACCATGTTAAAAATTGGTTGTGTTTGCGTATGCTCACTTGATCTTTTTATTTCCGTATTTACTACTCTGATTATTTTACTGTTGGTGAAAAGAGTTGATTTTTATTTGGCCATTATCGTCATAAACTCTATTCACCCCCCTCTAGAGTTGCCTATTTGTTCTTCAATATATTGTTTTCTTGTCAGGTTTGGCTTCTTGTCTGGCATCTCTTCCTGGAGCGAAAAAACCTCATCAAGCTTTCTTCCCGACGACCTCCACCGAAGACGACGAGAAGGCCCATGAAGTTGTCAAAGCTTTCTATTCCATCTTGAAATAAAGCTTCCTAGGGTCTTGAATGGAACGTCGCCTTTGGCCCTGTGAAGGCTGTTGCTGAATGCCAGGTGGCAGTCCTTGAGAGCATCGCCGGCTATGAAGAGCGGGCTAATGCTCTAAGGAGGGTTCTGAATAATCTGGAGAGTCAGGTGGCCAGATTCCGGGATGCCAAACAACGGAGCTCGACGTCGTTGTTCCGTACAGAAGACGAGGCCTTAGTCGCGGCTCTCGCAGAAGAGGGGGCTACTTTCCAAGCAAGGAAGGATGTCCTCGCTCAAGAGATCAGTAGATTGGCTGATCAGTACGACCAGTTCAACGCTACGTGAGGCACATGTTGCTTCGAAGAATAAGCTGGCTGCACAGATTGCTGAAAAATATAATCACATTATGCGGATCCAAAGTGATATTGCTCAATTAGAGGCCGGCTTGAGGACATCGACATCTGAACAGGAGGACTATTTGGTTCAGGCTGCCATGATCGTCATAACTTTCGACCACATAAAAGAACAGCTGGAAAAGTTGGAGGGAGCAAGTGAATCTGATCCCCTTCTAGGATGAGACTGTTCGTCAAGGAGAGGTGCGCCGTCGTGCTACTACGATGTCTGAAGCCGAAATTGCGGCTCTAAGGGATAGTATCAATCGATTGTGTATCCCTTAGATTTTCTCTTATAATAGGCTCAATTAGCCGTCAAAACTCCTGTATCTTTTTCTTTTCTCTGTCTTTTGATAGACGTTTTTAATAAACAATCTTTTGGCTTTGAAGTTTGTGAAGTATCAGAACTAGAGGTGATGTGGACGTAGTAAGGATATTTCTGGTGGGTATTCCACTGGAGAATTTGATGTGAACTTATTATCTGTTTTATATTCAAGTTTCTTGAATATAAATAATAAGTTGAAAGAAGTTGCTAATAGAGGTAATATGGACGTAATAGCAGAGGATGTTCTATTTCTTACCAGAGGTAATATGGACGTGGAAGGATATATAACATTAGGTAGGAGTGGATAATTCAGAGGTAATATGGACATGATTATCCTTGATGAATCCTTTGCTCAGAGATTATATGGACGTGGCAAAATATTTCTTAATCATCCCACTGGGGAAATAATTATCGAAAAACAGTTCAGAGGTAATATGGATGTGACTTGTTTTTGTCAGACGGAGTTTGGGCAGAGTCCAAAATGGAAATAATTCTACTGAGGAATCTTTTTAGAGGACCTATTATCCATGGCGTATTCAAGACTCTTGAAATACGGATAATAGTAAAATGATTATTTTTGAATCATATAAACATTGCACTGTGCATTTATATGACTAAAACAGGGTATTTGTGAATGCTGTTCATGAAGGTTAAACATAATTTTCTTCAGGAACTTGTCGTTGATCGACATCATGAGCAAGTCACCATCAGGTTTGGTTAGGTGATATGTACCATTAGAATATACTGTTTCTATAACGAAAGGACCTTCCCATTTACGCTAAAATTTTCCTTTTGTCTTGTGCGTCATGACCATTGGTCTTCTCACTGATAAGACTAGATCACCAACTTGGAAGATTCTTTCCTTCACCTTTTTATTAAAGGCTCTAGGAAGGTGTGCTTGGTATAGCTCAATATGCTGCTGAGCTAATAAGCATTTTTCGTCTAGCGCTTCGAGTTCTTGTAGTCGCAGACGGTAACTTTCTTCGACAGTCAACTCACTGGCTAAGGCTACTCACAGTGAGAGAATCTAGATTTCTAGGGGAATAACTGCTTCGCTCCCATAAACCAGAGAGAATGGCGTAATGCCTGTTGAAGTCCAGACCGTTGTACGATAGGCCCAGAGACATTCACCAGCTTCTCATTCCAATTGCGCTTATTTGAAGACACAAACTTCTTGAGAAGTTTAATGATGGTCTTATTGAAGGCTTCTCCTAACCCATTAGTCGCTGGAATATAGGCAGTAGAGGCTACATTCTGGATTCGATTCTTATCGCAGAATCGATAGAATACATGGCTTACGAATTATGGACCATTATCATGGATGATCCTACGAGGTAGGCCGAAGCGATAGATAACGTGATGTTTGATGAAACTGATCACATTTGACGTCTTCACTTCGGTGAGCGGTATAGCTTTCACCCATTTGGAGAAGTAATCAGTTATTGGAGATGAACCGATGTCCTCTGGAAGATGGCGGGCTGATTGGGCCTATGACGTCCATACGCTAAGCTTCAAAAGGCCAAGATGTTGCCGTCGGTGTAGAAACTCCGAAGCTTGATAAATGAAGTCGGCATGGAACTGACAAGCCCTACACTTTTTTGCATATTCAATATCATCTGCTATCGTGGGCCAATAATAACCCATTCATCTGAGGTGATCTTGTAATTTGGGCCTGGTTGATGTGCGCCACAAACTACGTCGTGAGCCTCACAGAGTGCATGCTTGGCTTCTGTGTCTAATAAACATCGAAACAGTAGCCCGTCGTAGAGCGTCGGTACAACATTTTGGTAGCTGTATCATAGTAAAATATGAGGGATCGCCTTTGGACAGACGCTGCTTCCTTTGGGTCCTCGGGGAGGATTTCGTAGATAGCGTAGTCTATGAAAAAAAATCTCCAATTGTTGACATTTGTTTCTGTTGCGTAACTATGATGAATAGTAAGGCATCTTTCATACAGAATAACTCTCGACCAGACACTATGATCGAATGCTGAGTATTGGTAGGGACGGTCAAGAAAGCAGCAAGATCGGCTGCAGCATCTGCTTTTATATTCTGTAATTGAGGCGTGCTCGATGAAGAATCCAGCGAAAGTAGAAGCCAATTCGATTGTCGCTTTGTGATATAGGATGAAGTCTTTGTGACTAACTTCATAATCCCCTCGGATCTGACTAACTATTAGCTTAGAATCACCGTAAGCTTCTAGATAGTCAACTTCCAGTTGTTTTGCCAGTTGAAGGCCATCAGTAGGGCATTATATTCGGCCACGTTATTAGTACAGGGTTCCACGAGAGAATTTGCATGGTGTATAACCAGATGGTCGGGTGACACAAGTCGATGCCTACTCCGGCCACGATATTTCCTTTAGCTCCTGTTCTTGATGCACCATCATAGAACATTCGCCAAATGGGGATTTTCTCAGTTGCGGTGGTAGATTCCACTACTTCATCGGGGATTTAATCGTAGAGTTTGGAAGATTCTGGCACCGGATGAGCTGCTAGGAAATTAGCTAATGCTTGGCCTTTTACTGCCTTCTGAGGGACAAACAACATATCGTAAGGAGTCAATAGCATTGCCCATGTAGCTAAACGGGAATTAAGAGAACCCGGTTCAGTCATGAGTATTCTGAAGGATTGACTTTAGATATGATGTGGATAGTCTGCTCAGACACATAGTGGCGTGTCTTCTGGATAGCAAATACCAGTACAAGACATTCCTTTTCCACATGTGTGTATATGTGCTCGGTACCCACCATCGTACAGTTGAGGTAGTAGATTGTCTGTTCTTGGCCGCCTTCATTCTTCTGAGATAATAGGGCACCAAGGGAATGGTCCATAACGCAGACATTGTAAACCCCCTAAATTATTTTACTATTTTATTATGAATTATTATGGTGGTTATGAAAAACATATATATATTATGAGTTATTTTGATGATTCATTTTTGTTAGCTTATAGAGAAATTAGTAGTAAATATTTTAAATTTTGAAAAAAAATTCATTATACATGTGAGAAATATTTTTTTCTTTATTTTGATTTAGTAAGAATTTTTATTACCTTATTGCAAATAAAATACTATATCGAGTATATGAAAAATACTAATTGTATTAATACCTAGATTTTTATCTTTGATAAAGATAATTAAATTATATATTTGCATATATTGGAAAGTTTTGTAAAATATATATTTAAGATTTTAGGAATTATATTTACAGTTATGATTATATTTTGGGTATTGATTAGATTTATTAAAAAGATTATTATTCAAAAAAAAGAGCACACACACACACCACACACACACACACACACACACACACACACACACACACACACACTGCACAGTTTATCAGAAATCCCGACCATCTTCTTTCTCGCGAACATAGGGTCAGCATGATGATTCGGATTGAATCAAAATCTTAATCAATCTTTCAAAAATTTGTTTCTATCTAATCCCTTACCCAATTCTCCACCTGATTTTATTAAACCAAATCCAAACTAAATTTAAATTCGATTAGAAATCGAATTTAAAACTTGGGAATATAAAG